>JAESUZ010004669.1:0-62632 GCA_017311185.1 Proteles cristata cristata
CTCTTCGATGAGAAAATCTTGCCTCCAAAGAAACCTGACGGCCTGGCGATCAGGAAAATGCACCTGCCCCCCTGGGCTTCAGAGCCGCCTAGCAAGGAAACGAAAGCCTGTGCGCCGCTCTACCCTACCTTACAGGGTGGAAGGGAACAAGAATGAATCTTTCCCCTCACATCTCCCCGGTGTGACATGGCCTCCGGGCCGGCCGCCCGCACCGCCGCATCTCCCACGACCCCGTAGCCCTGTGCCCAGCCCGGCCAAGGTCTCCAGGGCCGTCCCCGCCCAAACCGCGGGCTCCGCGAGGTGGCTCCGCCACGTGCTCTCACCCATCGACGACCACCACGCACAAAATGCCTCCGAGACCTCTTCAGAAGCTGTGGCTTTCCTCCGATGGTAGGGTCGGACCACGGACCTGCATTGACGTCCAAATTAAGCCACAGTTAAGCCTCTGCCTTGGGGATTCCAGAGGAATTACATTGTGTCTACAGACGCCAGAGTTCCGTTCAGATAGACAACAGAAAAGAAAATCCTAAAAGACACCACAAGTCAATTGACCTTGGAGACTGGCGGAGACCGGGTGGCTCTCCTCCCCTTTGCAGTCTAGAGGGTGCACAGCTCCCCCTACCTGATGGCATTAGCTCCTTTGGAAACTCGGTCGGGCCTAAACTGCATGCCCTCTCTCCAAATCGAATGGATGATTCCTAAACACACGTTTGAGTTTTCCGCTTCCGATTGCAGAAAAAGTAAGACTCTTTTCCCTTTAAACAAAGATGATTTCCAAATTCTCGTGTCAATACCTCTCCATTGGTTACCAAGCCCTCACGGGGAGAACAACGTTTCCTAAGTTAAAATTCTGCTAAGTGTACGTAAGACGGAGACAAAATTAGAAAGAAGCAATCTTCTATGTAGGAATCCTAAACCAAGTATAGAAAACAATTACATTTCTCTGGAGGGTAAAAAATGGAATTGTGCTCTAAAGAAAACTGACTGTTTAGAGAAAAATAGTTTTTAGACAACATGTGAACGTCAAATGTAGAAGGTCCGTGAAGGGAAATCTTTCAAAACATATTCAATGTGTGCTCAGGAGCACCTAAGGTGGAGGTACATGGAATTGGAAAAATACCCTGGTAGAAAGGTAAAACCCTACTTTTCTCTCTGGCCAAATCACAAAGTTTTCTCGCATTGTCAATCTGCTCTGGAGAAGACAATGTAAACAAAGGTTTTCTCCTTGTACTGGGAGGACACAGAATTAAAACTTCTTCATGTTCAAGGAGCTAGGTTTTTCTACATTTGCCTGGAAGATATTTTTGGCCACTTTGTTTCAATTGAAGAAGAAAGCTTGTAAGATTTCTAATGGTCTCTAATCCTCTTTAGGATAGACTATATAACTTCCTAAGGATTTGACACACTCCCCAAGATTTAAATACGAAAAAGGCCTTTAGACCATTGAGGCCCTTTAATTGGACATGCTAAGTGACTTGGAAAAACACGATGTACAACAGTCAACGTTAGGTTGTATTGCATGGGTAAATGCTATATCTGCCCCAAGATATATGCAGATTCGAAAGTTTCAATGTTTTGCTCTAGGGTTCTCACGTCATAATCTGATGACTTAAACTACTGTCTGTCAGAAAAGGAACGGAATTGCTTTGTAAGTTGCATCGTACTGACCTCCCCTCCAAGGTTTACAGTATCCACCTGAGATTTTGTCATGGAAATATGTGCTTGCCTTCATGCAAGAACGTCCGGGGGTAATGCAGCTCGTAGCCCTGAGGTCTCACTACCACCACCCTCATGACTGGGACTCGAAAGAAGACCCATGACGGAGTCCTCAACTCAAGAAGAGACGGGGGGAATGAAGAGCCTAAGTAACGTCATTTTGAGATTGAGGCGTCCATTAAGAGCAACGTCGGATTGTGCGGAGCCCCAGTTCCATGAAAGCCTCAGATGGCTCAAGGCGAAAGCCATCCTTGGAGCGCCCTTGGATCAGCTCATCAAAAAAGCATTCCTGTGATCTGGGTCAGGGCTGGGAACTGCAGACAGTGATTTTGTACACACTAGCCAATTGCTCACCGCTTGCCCGAACCCCACGTGGGCCCTTGGAACTCACCACCTAATTGGTCATCACCACCGAACTGGTGATTCACAAAGGTCAGGACTGGGTCCCACCAAAAGTCATGAGCACCTCACAGATACTGAAAGGCCAAAGCTGTTACCGTGGGGGCTGTCCGATTGTCATGGGTGCTTATGCGATGCTGCTCTACATGCAACGTGTGCACTGTAACACCCCCGTCCCTGACCCCACAAGAAGCCTACTCGCTCTTGTTCGGGGCTTCACCTTGCTGCCACTACAGCGGTAGACGGATGAGCCCCGGCCCGAGCTTGTAGTAAAGACCCTTTTGGACTTGCATCGGTGTCGGCTCCTTGGTGGTCTCTGGGACTCGCGAAGCGGGCACAACAGAGCCTTGTCCTCCTGGGAGCTACACCCACCAAGTTGTGTTGTCTGTGTCCCGGGTCCTATGCCGGGACAATTGGGCTTTCCCTCACTGTGCACAAGCAGAACCTAACGATTGGGGCTCAACTCTCACTCTGCTCCTGTGCTACGTGCGAGGCGTCAGGTCCTTTCTCCCAGAGAAGAGTGACCCTCCTGTGCAGGAGCGCCTGTTGTTTGACTCGCCCTGGCATCGTCTGTGATCCGTAGGCAGCTGACCTCACTCTCCTGGCTGATTGAAATGCCTTCGCCCTCTAAGGCAGATGGATTAGACGTGCGCAGTATTCTACAGGACAATTTTGCCCCACAAAGCCCTTACAGGGAATCCTGCACCATCACTTGGTTCCAATACCTAAAGCGCCAGTGGGAGCACTAGGCAGCTACCAGGGAATCACTCCGCTTGCTATGCCCTGAGGTTTAGGGCCTCCAAAGCAGCTCAGGTCAGGAGCCTCCCTGGTCTTTCTGAAAGAAGACTGAAGGCCTCAGGTTGTCTGAGCACCCAGGTGTAGGCAGTGGAAGTTGGCCTCCATCCCTGCCCACAGCTGTTTGTCATCACAGACGACCCTTCGCCTCTCAGGAGATTGTGCGAGGCACATCCTGTTCAGCAACATCCTGCCCTCTTGTGTCACCAAGCACTTTCGTCCTCTTTCGCTCTGCATCGTTTTCCCCACCACACCCTGCCGCTGTTTTTCTTTCAAGAAAGAGATCTGTGGAGTCCATTCAGAGTCACGGTCTCAGAGCAGTGTCCAGCATTTGTTCTGCGGGGAGGTTGTGTATGGATCTGCACATGCAGTCCCAGAGAGGTAGGGAAGCATTGGCTTTTGCACACAGCAAGGAGAAATGAAGTCGACATGTGTCCACAGGATGATCCCATTCCCTTCCGTAAAGTGGAGCCTTGCCCTCCTTGTTGCCACACCCATCCATTGGTGACTTCTGTGTCTCGGGCCATATTTCAGGACAATTGGGCTTTCCTTCCCTTTCCACAAGCAGAAACTGGAGATTGGGGGGGCACCTCCCACTCTGGTCCTGTGGTACGTGAGAGGAGTTAGTTCCTTGATCCCAGAGAAGAGTTACCCTCCGGTCCAGGTGCGCCTGGGGCTTGACTGGCCCTGGCCACCCCTGTGAGGTAGCCAGCGTGCGTCACTCCCCTGGCTAAGTGAAATGCCTTCGCCTTCTAAGGCAGATGCGTCGGAAATGCACAGTGTTCTGCAAGAGAGTTTGTCCCCGCAGAACGCTTACAGGGAATACTGCACCTTGACCGAGTTCCAATACCTAAAGCACCAGGGGAAGCACTAGGCCGCTCCAGGGAATCACACCACTTGCCAGGCCCAGAGGCTTCGGGCCTCCAAAGCAGCCCAGGTCCGGAGCCTCCCTCCTCTTTCTGAAAGAAGAGTGCAGGCCTCAGGCTCTCTGAGCACCCAGCTGTAGCCATTGGAAGATTCCCTTCCTCCCTGCCCACAGGCGTTTTATTACAGACAACTTGTAGCTCCTCAGGGGGTTGTGCGAGACACGCCCTTCTCATCTGCATCATGCTTTCTTCTGTCACAAATCCCTTCCGCCCTCACACATGGATGTCAGGAGGAGACCAGGGAGATATGATCAACTCCGAGAAAGAACACTGGGGGAACCCGTCATTCAAGCACCGTCCTCTTTCACTAGGTAGAGAGTGACTGAAAACAGATGCTGAGAGCAATGATAGAAGAGCGGGGTGCTGTCACTGGGAAACCACACTGGGCGGAAGACCGCACTCATCCCATATGGTATCAGGAAGATGATCATGTTGACACACACACGCATGGAAGTATGAGCTCAGTGGGTTTCAACTCAGCTCCGAGGAATCACATCGTGGGGACCCCTTCATTCAAGTGCCTTCATCTTTCACCTGGTCCATAGTGACTGGAAAGAGATGCCGGACAACTCCTGTACGTGCGGGGTGCTTGATTCTGAGAACCCACCGTGGGCAGAATGCCGCATGCAGATCTCCTCCGTGTCCGAAGGGGACTCATGTTGGAAATGAGATGCACCAAAGGATAAGTTCGTGGCGATGTACTCCAGAGCGAGGAAGAACACTGTCGCGAACCCTTTCTCTCCACCACCTTTTTCTCTCACGAGGATACATAAGAGTCTGAAGTCATATGCTGAGACCAAGGAAGGACGGGCAGGGCGCTTCACCTGCGAAACGACTATGCTAGAGGCAGCATTCAATTTCCATTTTCTTTGCCGAGGTGAGCAATGTTGGAAACCACGGATGTCACGATGAGATCAGTCTGATATTTTCAATTCCGAGAGAGAACACTGTGGAGAACCCCTCATTCAAGTACCTTCATCGTTCACTTGGGACATAGGGACTGAAAAGAGAGGCTGTGCAACTCCAGGAAGGGCGGGGTGCTCGACTCTGAGAACCGACAGTGCGCAGAATGCAGCATTCAGACCTCCTATCGTGTCCCTAAGGGAGTGAAGTTTGAAAACACATGCACGGCAGGATGAGCTCATAGAGACATACGCCACAGCGAGAAAGAACACAGTTGCGAAGCCGTTTTCCCAGGCCCCTTCCGCTCTCACGAGGTGGACGGAGTCTGAGGTCATAGGCAGACACTAAGGAAGGAAAGGCAGGGTGCTTGACCCTGGGAAAGCACACTATGAGGAAGGCACCGTCCACTTTCCCTATTCATTGACGAAGGTAGGAGTAGTTGAAAACACTTAGGGGTCAGGATGTGTTCAGTGGGATGTATTCAACCCGGAGAGGGAACACTGTGGGGACCCCCTCAATCCACTACGGTCCTCTTTCCCTAGGTAGAAACTGATGGAAACTACATGCTGAGGCCATTGAGGAAGGCTGAGGCCCTCGGATTTGGGAAACGCACTGTTCCCTTTGCAGCATTCAGGGACCATACACCTGAACCAAGAGAGCCATGTTGGAGAACACAGGCATGTCCGTAGGAGCTCAGGATGGCACAGTCATCCCTGCAAAAGAACACAGTGGGAAAACCGCTCATTTATCCACCGTCATCATTCACTAGGAGAGAGTGAGTGAAAACACATGCGGAGACCATTGAAGGAAGTGCGGGGTGCGGTCCTCAGGGAAACCACACTGTGCCAAAGGCAGCATTCATAGCATAATGTGTCAGGAAGAGAGTGAGGTTTGAAAACACGTGCGTGTCAGGGTGAGCTCAGTGGGATATGCTCATCTCCGAGAAGGAACAGCGTGGGGAAGCCCTCATTCAACGAACATCATCTTTCACGAGGTAGACAGTGACCGAACGCAGATGCTGAGACCAGTGAAGGAATACAAGGGGCTCAAGTCTGGGAACCGGCACCGTACTCAATGCAGCCTTCAGGTTCCATACGGGTCCCCCAAGTTAGAAATGTGTGAAAACACATGCATGGCAGTAGAAGCTCAGGGTGATAAACTCAGCGTTGAGAAAGACAACTGCGGGGGACCCGTCATTCCACCACCGTCCTCTTTCACTAGGTAGGGAGTGACTGAAACGCTTGCCGAGACCGATGAGGAAAGGGCGGGGTTCTGTCCTCTGGGAAACCACACTGGGCGCCATGCCGCATTCAGGGCATATCGGAGCAGTCAGACAGGAATGTAGAGAACACAGGCATGTCACTATGAGCTCAGTGTGATATAGGCAACTCCGAGCAACCACACTGTGCTGAACCCCTCATTGAACTGCCGTCATCGTGGACGAGGCACACCGTGAGCCAACTATGATGCTCAGACCAATGCAGGATGTATGAGGGGCTCACCTCTGCCACCCGGGGCTGTGCTGAAATCCACTTTCAGTTACCCCATTGCTTCCCTAAGCGAGTAAGGTGTGAAAACACATGCAGGGCATTATGTGCTCAGTGGGACCTACTCAGTGCCGAGAAAGAACATTGTGGGCAACCGTCATGCAACCACCGTCCTCTTTCACTAGGTACAGAGTGACTGAGAGCAGATGCCGAGACCAAGGAAGCAAGTCCAGGGAGTCGACACTGGCAGACAAAACTGTTGGAGTTGTAGCATTCAGTCACCATCTTGGTTCACGAAGAGGGTCACGTTGGCAAACACATGGATGTCCGAATGAGCTCAGCGTGCTATACTCCACTCCGAGAGAGAAGACTGTGGGCAACCCCTCCTGCGACTACCGTCGTCTTTCCCTAGCTCGATAGGGACCGGAAACAGATGGTGAGAGGAACGAAGGATGTGCGGGGTGCTCCCCTCTGGAAACCAGCACTGTGCTGAGCACAGCCTTCAGTTACCGTCTTGTGACCTTACGTTAGCAACGTTGGACGACACATGCACTGAGGGATCCGCTCAAGGTGACAACCTCCACACCGAGAAGGATCCCTACGGGGAACACGTCATGAAAAGGACTTCATCTCTCCTTCCGTAGAGAGTGTCTGAAATGAGATGCTGAGACCGAGGAAGGACGTGCAGGGTCCTCGACGCTGGGAAACAACAGGGCTAGCATTGCAGCGTTCAGTTCCCATACGGTTTCAGGAAGAGTGTAAGAGTTGACAACAACGTATGGAAGTCTGCGCTCAGGTGGATGTACTCCAGCCTGAGAAGGAACACTGTGGAGAGGCCCTCATTCAACTGTCTTCATGTGCCACTTGGTAGACAGTTACTGCAAACAAATGCTGCACCGTGCCTGTCAGTGCGTGCTGCTCGACTCTGGGAAACGAACCTGCACGGAATGCAGCATCCACGTCTCCTAGTGCGTCCCGAAGGGAAGAATGTCCGAAAACACATGCACGGAAGGCTGAGCTGTTTTGAACCCCTTGTGTCAACCACCTTCGTCTCTCACGAGCTAGATAGAGCCTGAAGTCCTATGCTGTGACCAAGGTAGGAAGGGCCGGGTACTTGAGCCTGTTCAACCACACTATGAGGAAGGCAGCCTTCAAAGGCCGTATTCCTTCCCGAAGTTAGCAATGTTTGAAAACACTTGGGTTGCAGGATGAGATCAGTCAGTGAAGACGTTGCAGAGCCCCATCTCTGCTGGGGATTCGGTGCCCCTCTCTGAAGAGGGGACTCCGTGCCCCAAGCTGTGCTACTTCACCAAAGACGCAGTGGATCAGTCCCGCGAGCCGGCTTGACGCCAGGGTCTTCCCTTTCTGCTGGCTAGCCTTCTGTGTCTGTGTCTCTCTGTGGTTATCGATTGTCTCCGTTGGTGTCTATTAACTTGGGACTGAGACTGACGCTCTGAGACAGAGTTCCCCCAAACCCCTTGACTTAATGATAGCCCACTAGCCCTCAGTGATTGTCAAGAAGGGTCCTTTTCAAACTTACTGCAGCTCAGAAAGGCCCACTTGGAAGGTGAGATGGCCACCGGACATCGTGGGTTGGGCCAAACTGGTTGATAACCCACCCTCTTCGATGAGAAAATCTTGCCTCCAAAGAAACCTGACGGCCTGGCGATCAGGAAAATGCACCTGCCCCCCTGGGCTTCAGAGCCGCCTAGCAAGGAAACGAGAGCCTGTGCGCCGCTCTACCCTACCTTACAGGGTGGAAGGGAACAAGAATGAATCTTTCCCCTCACATCTCCCCGGTGTGACATGGCCTCCGGGCCGGCCGCCCGCACCGCCGCATCTCCCACGACCCCGTAGCCCTGCGCCCAGCCCGGCCAAGGTCTCCAGGGCCGTCCCCGCCCAAACCACGGGCTCCGCGAGGTGGCTCCGCCACGTGCTCTCACCCATCGACGACCACCACGCACAAAATGCCTCCGAGACCTCTTCAGAAGCTGTGGCTTTCCTCCGATGGTAGGGTCGGACCACGGACCTGCATTGACGTCCAAATTAAGCCACAGTTAAGCCTCTGCCTTGGGGATCCCAGAGGAATTACATTGTGTCTACAGACGCCAGAGTTCCGTTCAGAGAGACAACAGAAAAGAAAATCCTAAAAGACACCACAAGTCAATTGACCTTGGAGACTGGCGGAGACCGGGTGGCTCTCCTCCCCTTTGCAGTCTAGAGGGTGCACAGCTCCCCCTACCTGATGGCATTAGCTCCTTTGGAAACTCGGTCGGGCCTAAACTGCATGCCCTCTCTCCAAATCGAATGGATGATTCCTAAACACACGTTTGAGTTTTCCGCTTCCGATTGCAGAAAAAGTAAGACTCTTTTCCCTTTAAACAAAGATGATTTCCAAATTCTCGTGTCAATACCTCTCCATTGGTTACCAAGCCCTCACGGGGAGAACAACGTTTCCTAAGTTAAAATTCTGCTAAGTGTACGTCAGACGGAGACAAAATTAGAAAGAAGCAATCTTCTATGTAGGAATCCTAAACCAAGTATAGAAAACAATTACATTTCTCTGGAGGGTAAAAAATGGAATTGTGCTCTAAAGAAAACTGACTGTTTAGAGAAAAATAGTTTTTAGACAACATGTGAACGTCAAATGTAGAAGGTCCGTGAAGGGAAATCTTTCAAAACATATTCAATGTGTGCTCAGGAGCACCTAAGGTTGAGGTACATGGAATTGGAAAAATACCCTGGTAGAAAGGTAAAACCCTACTTTTCTCTCTGGCCAAATCACAAAGTTTTCTCGCATTGTCAATCTGCTCTGGAGAAGACAATGTAAACAAAGGTTTTCTCCTTTTACTGGGAGGACACAGAATTAAAACTTCTTCATGTTCAAGGAGCTAGGTTTTTCTACATTTGCCTGGAAGATATTTTTGGCCACTTTGTTTCAATTGAAGAAGAAAGCTTGTAAGATTTCTAATGGTCTCTAATCCTCTTTCGGATAGACTATATAACTTCCTAAGGATTTGACACACTCCCCAAGATTTAAATACGAAATAAGGCCTTTAGACCATTGAGGCCCTTTAATTGGACATGTTAAGTGACTTGGAAAAACACGATGTACAACAGTCAACCTTAGGTTGTATTGCATGGGTAAATGCTATATCTGCCCCAAGATATATGCAGCTTCGAAAGTTTCAATGTTTTGCTCTAGGGTTCTCACGTCATAATCTGATGACTTAAGCTACTGTCTGTCAGAAAAGGAACGGAATTGCTTTGTAAGTTGCATCGTACTGACCTCCCCTCCAAGGTTTACAGTATCCACCTGAGATTTTGTCATGGAAATATGTGCTTGCCTTCATGCACGAACGTCCGGGGGTAATGCAACTCGTAGCCCTGAGGTCTCACTACCACCACCCTCATGACTGGGACTCGAAAGAAGACCCATGACGGAGTCCTCAACTCAAGAAGAGACGGGGGAATGAAGAGCCTAAGTAACGTCATTTTGAGATTGAGGCGTCCATTAAGAGCAACGTCGGATTGCGCGGAGCCCCAGTTCCACGAAAAGCCTCAGATGGCTCAAGGCGAAAGGCATCCTTGGAGCGCCCTCGGATCAGCTCATCAAAAAAGCATTCCTGTGATCTGGGTCAGGGCTGGGAACTGCAGACAGTGATTTTGTACACACTAGCCAATTGCTCTCCGCTTGCCCGACCCCCACGTGGGCCCTTGGAACTCACCACCTAACTGGTCATTTTCAAAGGATTCGCAAGGGTCAGGACTGGGTCCCACCAAAAGGCATGAGCACCTCACAGATACTGAATGGTCAAAGCTGTTACCGTGGGGGCTGTCCGATTGTCATGGGTGCTTATGCGATGCTGCTCTACGTGCAACGTGTGCACTGTAACACCTCCGTCCCTGACCCCACAAGAAGCCTACTCGCTCTTGTTCGGGGCTTCACCTTGCTGCCACTACAGCGGTAGACGGATGAGCCCCGGCCCGAGCTTGTAGTAAAGACCCTTTGGACTTGCATCGGTGTCGGCTCCTTGGTGGTCTCTGGGGACTCGCGAAGCGGGCACAACAGAGCCTTGTCCTCCTGGGAGCTACACCCACCAAGTTGTGTTGTCTGTGTCCCGGGTCCTATGCCGGGACAATTGGGCTTTCCCTCACTGTACACAAGCAGAACCTAACGATTGGGGCTCAACTCTCACTCTGCTCCTGTGCTACGTGCGAGGCGTCAGGTCCTTTCTCCCAGAGAAGAGTGACCCTCCTGTGCAGGAGCGCCTGTTGTTTGACTCGCCCTGGCATCGTCTGTGATCCATAGGCAGCTGACCTCACTCTCCTGGCTGATTGAAATGCCTTCGCCCTCTAAGGCAGATGGATTAGACGTGCGCAGTATTCTACAGGACAATTTTGCCCCGCAAAGCCCTTACAGGGAATCCTGCACCATCACTTGGTTCCAATACCTAAAGCGCCGGTGGGAGCACTAGGCAGCTACCAGGGAATCACTCCGCTTGCTGTGCCCTGAGGTTTAGGGCCTCCAAAGCAGCTCAGGTCAGGAGCCTCCCTGGTCTTTCTGAAAGAAGACTGAAGGCCTCAGGTTCTCTGAGCACCCAGGTGTAGGCAGTGGAAGTTGGCCTCCATCCCTGCCCACAGCTGTTTCTCATCACAGACGACCGTTCGCCTCTCAGGAGATTGTGCGAGACACATCCTGTTCAGCAACATCCTGCCCTCTTGTGTCACCAAGCACTTTCGTCCTCTTTCGCTCCGCATCCTTTTCCCCACCACACCCTGCCGCTGTTTTTCTTTCAAGAAAGAGATCTGTGGAGTCCATTCAGAGTCACGGTCTCAGAGCAGTGTCCAGCATTTGTTCTGCGGGGAGGTTGTGTATGGATCTGCACATGCAGTCCCAGAGAGGTAGGGAAGCGTTGGCTTTTGCACACAGCAAGGAGAAATGAAGTCGACATGTGTCCACAGGATGATCCCATTCCCTTCCGTAAAGTGGAGCCCTGCCCTCCTTGTTGCCACACCCATCCATTGGTGACTTCTGTGTCTCGGGCCATATTTCGGGACAATTGGGCTTTCCTTCCCTTTACACAAGCAGAAACTGGAGATTGGGGGGCACCTCCCACTCTGGTCCTGTGGTACGTGAGAGGAGTTAGTTCCTTGATCCCAGAGAAGAGTTACCCTCCGGTCCAGGTGCGCCTGGGGCTTGACTGGCCCTGGCCACCCCTGTGATGGGTAGCCAGCGTGCGTCACTCCCCTGGCTAAGTGAAATGCCTTCGCCTTCTAAGGCAGATGCGTCGGAAATGCACAGTGTTCTGCAAGAGAGTTTGTCCCCGCAGAACGCTTACAGGGAATACTGCACCTTGACTGAGTTCCAATACCTAAAGCACCAGGGGAAGCACTAGGCCGCTCCAGGGAATCACACCACTTGCCAGGCCCAGAGGCTTCGGGCCTCCAAAGCAGCCCAGGTCCGGAGCCTCCCTCCTCTTTCTGAAAGAAGAGTGCAGGCCTCAGGCTCTCTGAGCACCCAGCTGTAGCCATTGGAAGATTCCCTTCCTCACTGCCCACAGGCGTTTTATTACAGACAACTTGTAGCTCCTCAGGGGGTTGTGCGAGACACGCCCTTCTCATCTGCATCATGCTTTCTTCTGTCACAAATCCCTTCCGCCCTCACACATGGATGTCAGGAGGAGACCAGGGAGATATGATCAACTCCGAGAAAGAACACTGGGGGGAACCCGTCATTCAAGCACTGTCCTCTTTCACTAGGTAGAGAGTGACTGAAAACAGATGCTGAGAGCAATGAGAGAAGAGCGGGGTGCTGTCACTGGGAAACCACACTGGGCGGAAGACCGCACTCATCCCATATGGTCTCAGGAAGATGATCATGTTGACACACACACGCATGGAAGTATGAGCTCAGTGGGTTACAACTCAGCTCCGAGGAATCACATCGTGGGGACCCCTTCATTCAAGTGCCTTCATCTTTCACCTGGTCCATAGTGACTGGAAAGAGATGCAGGACAACTCCTGTACGTGCGGGGTGCTTGATTCTGAGAACCCACCGTGGGCAGAATGCCGCATGCAGATCTCCTCCGTGTCCGAAGGGGACTCATGTTGGAAATGAGATGCACCAAAGGATAAGTTCATGGCGATGTACTCCAGAGCGAGGAAGAACACTGTCGCGAACCCTTTCTCTCCACCACCTTCCTCTCTCACGAGGATACATAAGAGTCTGAAGTCATATGCTGAGACCAAGGAAGGACGGGCAGGGCGCTTCACCTGCGAAACGACTATGCTCAAGGCAGCATTCAATTTCCATTTTCTTTGCCGAGGTGAGCAATGTTTGAAACCACGGATGTCACGATGAGATCAGTCTGATATTTTCAATTCCGAGAGAGAACACTGTGGAGAACCCCTCATTCAAGTACCTTCATCGTTCACTTGGGACATAGGGACTGAAAAGAGAGGCTGTGCAACTCCAGGAAGGGCGGGGTGCTCGACTCTGAGAACCGACAGTGCACAGAATGCAGCATTCAGACCTCCTATCGTGTCCCTAAGGGAGTGAAGTTCGAAAACACATGCACGGCAGGATGAGCTCATAGAGACATACGCCACAGCGAGAAAGAACACAGTTGCGAAGCCGTTTTCCCAGGCCCCTTCCGCTCTCACGAGGTGGACGGAGTCTGAGGTCATAGGCAGACACTAAGGAAGGAAAGGCAGGGTGCTTGACCCTGGGAAAGCACACTATGAGGAAGGCACCGTCCACTTTCCCTATTCATTGACGAAGGTAGGAGTAGTTGAAAACACTTAGGCGTCAGGATGTGTTCAGTGGGATGTATTCAACCCGGAGAGGGAACACTGTGGGGACCCCCTCAATCCACTACGGTCCTCTTTCCCTAGGTAGAAACTGATGGAAACTACATGCTGAGGCCATTGAGGAAGGCTGAGGCCCTCGGATTCGGGAAACGCACTGTTCCCTTTGCAGCATTCAGGGACCATACACCTGAACCAAGAGAGCCATGTTGGAGAACACAGGCATGTCCGTAGGAGCTCAGGATGGCACAGTCATCCCTGCAAAAGAACACAGTGGGAAAACCGCTCATTTCCCCACCGTCATCATTCACTAGGAGAGAGTGAGTGAAAACACATGCGGAAACCATTGAAGGAAGTGCGGGGTGCGGTCCTCAGGGAAACCACACTGTGCCCAAGGCAGCATTCATAGCATAATGTGTCAGGAAGAGAGTGAGGTTTGAAAACACGTGCGTGTCAGGGTGAGCTCAGTGGGATATGCTCATCTCCGAGAAGGAACAGCGTGGGGAAGCCCTCATTCAACGAACATCATCTTTCACGAGGTAGAGAGTGACCGAACGCAGATGCTGAGACCAGTGAAGGACTACAAGGGGCTCAAGTCTGGGAACCAGCACCGTACTCAATACAGCCTTCAGGTTCCATACGGGTTCCCGAAGTTAGAAATGTGTGAAAACACATGCATGGCAGTAGAAGCTCAGGGTGATAAACTCAACGTTGAGAAAGACAACTGCGGGGGACCCGTCATTCCACCACCGCCCTCTTTCACTAGGTAGGGAGTGACTGAAAACGCTTGCCGAGACCGATGAGGAAAGGGTGGGGTTCTGTCCTCTGGGAAACCACACTGGGCGCCATGCCGCATTCAGGGCATATCGCAGCAGTCAGACAGGAATGTAGAGAACACAGGCATGTCACTATGAGCTCAGTGTGATATAGGCAACTCCGAGCAACCACACTGTGCTGAACCCCTCATTGAACTGCCGTCATCGTGGACGAGGCACACCGTGAGCCAACTATGATGCTCAGACCAATGCAGGATGTATGAGGGGCTCACCTCTGCCACCCGGGCTGTGCTGAAATCCACTTTCAGTTACGCTATTGCTTCCCTAAGCGAGTAAGGTGTGAAAACACATGCAGGGCATTATGTGCTCAGTGGGAGCTACTCAGTGCCGAGAAAGAACATTGTGGGCAACCGTCATGCAACCACCGTCCTCTTTCACTAGGTACAGAGTGACTGAGAGCAGATGCCGAGACCAAGGAAGCAAGTCCAGGGAGTCGACACTGGCAGACAAAACTGTTGGAGTTGTAGCATTCAGTCACCATCTTGGTTCACGAAGAGGGTCACGTTGGCAAACACATGGATGTCCGAATGAGCTCAGCGTGCTATACTCCACTCCGAGAGAGAAGACTGTGGGCAACCCCTCCTGCGACTACCGTCGTCTTTCCCTAGCTCGATAGGGACCGGAAACAGATGGTGAGAGGAACGAAGGATGTGCGGGGTGCTCCCCTCTGGAAACCAGCACTGTGCTGAGCACAGCCTTCAGTTACCGTCTTGTGACCTTACGTTAGCAACGTTGCACGACACATGCACTGAGGGATCCGCTCAAGGTGACAACCTCCACACCGAGAAGGATCCCTACGGGGAACACGTCATGAAACGGACTTCATCTCTCCTTCCGTAGAGAGTGTCTGAAATGAGATGCTGAGACCGAGGAAGGACGTGCAGGGTCCTCGACGCTGGGAAACAACAGGGCTAGCATTGCAGCGTTCAGTTCCCATACGGTTTCAGGAAGAGTGTAAGAGTTGACAACAACGTATGGAAGTCTGCGCTCAGGTGGATGTACTCCAGCCTGAGAAGGAACACTGTGGAGAGGCCCTCATTCAACTGTCTTCATGTGCCACTTGGTAGACAGTTACTGCAAACAAATGCTGCACCGTGCCTGTCAGTGCGTGCTGCTCGACTCTGGGAAACGAACCTGCACGGAATGCAGCATCCACGTCTCCTATTGCGTCCCGAAGGGAAGAATGTCCGAAAACACATGCACGGAAGGCTGAGCTGTTTTGAACCCCTTCTGTCAACCACCTTCGTCTCTCACGAGCTAGATAGAGCCTGAAGTCCTATGCTGTGACCAAGGTAGGAAGGGCCGGGTACTTGAGCCTGTTCAACCACACTATGAGGAAGGCAGCCTTCAAAGGCCCTATTCCTTCCCGAAGTTAGCAATGTTTGAAAACACTTGGGTTGCAGGATGAGATCAGTCAGTGAAGACGTTGCAGAGCCCCATCTCTGCTGGGGATTCAGTGCCCCTCTCTGTGGAGGGGACTCCGTGCCCCAAGCTGTGCTACTTCACCAAAGACGCAGTGGATCAGTCCCGCGAGCCGGCTTGACGCCAGGGTCTTCCGTTTCTGCTGGCTAGCCTTCTGTGTCTGTGTCTCTCTGTGGTTATCGATTGTCTCCGTTGGTGTCTATTAACTTGGGACTGAGACTGACGCTCTGAGACAGAGTTCCTCCAAACCCCTTGACTTAATGATAGCCCACTAGCCCTCAGTGATTGTCAAGAAGGGTCCTTTTCAAACTTACTGCAGCTCAGAAAGGCCCACTTGGAAGGTGAGATGGCCACCGGACATCGTGGGTTGGGCCAAACTGGTTGATAACCCACCCTCTTCGATGAGAAAATCTTGCCTCCAAAGAAACCTGACGGCCTGGCGATCAGGAAAATGCACCTGCCCCCCTGGGCTTCAGAGCCGCCTAGCAAGGAAACGAAAGCCTGTGCGCCGCTCTACCCTAGCTTACAGGGTGGAAGGGAACAAGAATGAATCTTTCCCCTCACATCTCCCCGGTGTGACATGGCCTCCGGGCCGGCCGCCCGCACCGCCGCATCTCCCACGACCCCGTAGCCCTGCGCCCAGCCCGGCCAAGGTCTCCAGGGCCGTCCCCGCCCAAACCGCGGGCTCCACGAGGTGGCTCCGCCACGTGCTCTCACCCATCGACGACCACCACGCACAAAATGCCTCCGAGACCTCTTCAGAAGCTGTGGCTTTCCTCCGATGGTAGGGTCGGACCACGGACCTGCATTGACGTCCAAATTAAGCCACAGTTAAGCCTCTGCCTTGGGGATCCCAGAGGAATTACATTGTGTCTACAGACGCCAGAGTTCCGTTCAGATAGACAACAGAAAAGAAAATCCTAAAAGACACCACAAGTCAATTGACCTTGGAGACTGGCGGAGACCGGGTGGCTCTCCTCCCCTTTGCAGTCTAGAGGGTGCACAGCTCCCCCTACCTGATGGCATTAGCTCCTTTGGAAACTCGGTCGGGCCTAAACTGCATGCCCTCTCTCCAAATCGAATGGATGATTCCTAAACACACGTTTGAGTTTTCCGCTTCCGATTGCAGAAAAGTAAGACTCTTTTCCCTTTAAACAAAGATGATTTCCAAATTCTCGTGTCAATACCTCTCCATTGGTTACCAAGCCCTCACGGGCAGAACAACGTTTCCTAAGTTAAAATTCTGCTAAGTGTACGTAAGACGGAGACAAAATTAGAAAGAAGCAATCTTCTATGTAGGAATCCTAAACCAAGTATAGAAAACAATTACATTTCTCTGGAGGGTAAAAAATGGAATTGTGCTCTAAAGAAAACTGACTGTTTAGAGAAAAATAGTTTTTAGACAACATGTGAACGTCAAATGTAGAAGGTCCGTGAAGGGAAATCTTTCAAAACATATTCAATGTGTGCTCAGGAGCACCTAAGGTTGAGGTACATGGAATTGGAAAATACCCTGGTAGAAAGGTAAAACCCTACTTTTCTCTCTGGCCAAATCACAAAGTTTTCTCGCATTGTCAATCTGCTCTGGAGAAGACAATGTAAACAAAGGTTTTCTCCTTTTACTGGGAGGACACAGAATTAAAACTTCTTCATGTTCAAGGAGCTAGGTTTTTCTACATTTGCCTGGAAGATATTTTTGGCCACTTTGTTTCAATTGAAGAAGAAAGCTTGTAAGATTTCTAATGGTCTCTAATCCTCTTTCGGATAGACTATATAACTTCCTAAGGATTTGACACACTCCCCAAGATTTCAATACGAAATAAGGCCTTTAGACCATTGAGGCCCTTTAATTGGACATGTTAAGTGACTTGGAAAAACACGATGTACAACAGTCAACCTTAGGTTGTATTGCATGGGTAAATGCTATATCTGCCCCAAGATATATGCAGCTTCGAAAGTTTCAATGTTTTGCTCTAGGGTTCTCACGTCATAATCTGATGACTTAAACTACTGTCTGTCAGAAAAGGAACGGAATTGCTTTGTAAGTTGCATCGTACTGACCTCCCCTCCAAGGTTTACAGTATCCACCTGAGATTTTGTCATGGAAATATGTGCTTGCCTTCATGCACGAACGTCCGGGGGTAATGCAACTCGTAGCCCTGAGGTCTCACTACCACCACCCTCATGACTGGGACTCGAAAGAAGACCCATGACGGAGTCCTCAGCTCAAGAAGAGACGGGGGGAATGAAGAGCCTAAGTAACGTCATTTTGAGATTGAGGCGTCCATTAAGAGCAACGTCGGATTGCGCGGAGCCCCAGTTCCACGAAAAGCCTCAGATGGCTCAAGGCGAAAGCCATCCGTGGAGCGCCCTCGGATCAGCTCATCAAAAAAGCATTCCTGTGATCTGGGTCAGGGCTGGGAACTGCAGACAATGATTTTGTACACACTAGCCAAGTGCTCTCCGCTTGCCCGACCCCCACGTGGGCCCTTGGAACTCACCACCTAACTGGTCATTTTTCAAAGGATTCGCAAAGGTCAGGACTGGGTCCCACCAAAAGGCATGAGCACCTCACAGATACCGAATGGTCAAAGCTGTTACCGTGGGGGCTGTCCGATTGTCATGGGTGCTTATGCGATGCTGCTCTACGTGCAACGTGTGCACTGTAACACGCCCGTCCCTGACCCCACAAGAAGCCTACTCGCTCTTGTTCGGGGCTTCACCTTGCTGCCACTACAGCGGTAGACGGATGAGCCCCGGCCCGAGCTTGTAGTAAAGACCCTTTTGGACTTGCATCGGTGTCGGCTCCTTGGTGGTCTCTGGGGACTCGCGAAGCGGGCACGACAGAGCCTTGTCCTCCTGGGAGCTACACCCACCAAGTTGTGTTGTCTGTGTCCCGGGTCCTATGCCGGGACAATTGGGCTTTCCCTCACTGTGCACAAGCAGAACCTAACGATTGGGGCTCAACTCTCACTCTGCTCCTGTGCTACGTGCGAGGCGTCAGGTCCTTTCTCCCAAAGAGTGACCCTCCTGTGCAGGAGCGCCTGTTGTTTGACTCGCCCTGGCATCGTCTGTGATCCGTAGGCAGCTGACCTCACTCTCCTGGCTGATTGAAATGCCTTCGCCCTCTAAGGCAGATGGATTAGACGTGCGCAGTATTCTACAGGACAATTTTGCCCCACAAAGCCCTTACAGGGAATCCTGCACCATCACTTGGTTCCAATACCTAAAGCGCCGGTGGGAGCACTAGGCAGCTACCAGGGAATCACTCCACTTGCTATGCCCTGAGGTTTAGGGCCTCCAAAGCAGCTCAGGTCAGGAGCCTCCCTGGTCTTTCTGAAAGAAGACTGAAGGCCTCAGGTTCTCTGAGCACCCAGGTGTAGGCAGTGGAAGTTGGCCTCCATCCCTGCCCACAGCTGTTGCTCATCACAGACGACCCTTCGCCTCTCAGGAGATTGTGCGAGGCACATCCTGTTCAGCAACATCCTGCCCTCTTGTGTCACCAAGCACTTTCGTCCTCTTTCGCTCTGCATCCTTTTCCCCACCACACCCTGCCGCTGTTTTTCTTTCAAGAAAGAGATCTGTGGAGTCCATTCAGAGTCACGGTCTCAGAGCAGTGTCCAGCATTTGTTCTGCGGGGAGGTTGTGTATGGATCTGCACATGCAGTCCCAGAGAGGTAGGGAAGCGTTGGCTTTGCACACAGCAAGGAGAAATGAAGTCGACATGTGTCCACAGGATGATCCCATTCCCTTCCGTAAAGTGGAGCCCTGCCCTCCTTGTTGCCACACCCATCCATTGGTGACTTCTGTGTCTCGGGCCATATTTCGGGACAATTGGGCTTTCCTTCCCTTTACACAAGCAGAAACTGGAGATTGGGGGCACCTCCCACTCTGGTCCTGTGGTACGTGAGAGGAGTTAGTTCCTTGATCCCAGAGAAGAGTTACCCTCCGGTCCAGGTGCGCCTGGGGCTTGACTGGCCCTGGCCACGCCTGTGATGGGTAGCCAGCGTGCGTCACTCCCCTGGCTAAGTGAAATGCCTTCGCCTTCTAAGGCAGATGCATCGGAAATGCACAGTGTTCTGCAAGAGAGTTTGTCCCCGCAGAACGCTTACAGGGAATACTGCACCTTGACCGAGTTCCAATACCTAAAGCACCAGGGGAAGCACTAGGCCGCTCCAGGGAATCACACCACTTGCCAGGCCCAGAGGCTTCGGGCCTCCAAAGCAGCCCAGGTCCGGAGCCTCCCTCCTCTTTCTGAAAGAAGAGTGCAGGCCTCAGGCTCTCTGAGCACCCAGCTGTAGCCATTGGAAGATTCCCTTCCTCACTGCCCACAGGCGTTTTATTACAGACAACTTGTAGCTCCTCAGGGGGTTGTGCGAGACACGCCCTTCTCATCTGCATCATGCTTTCTTCTGTCACAAATCCCTTCCGCCCTCACACACGGATGTCAGGAGGAGACCAGGGAGATATGATCAACTCCGAGAAAGAACACTGGGGGGAACCCGTCATTCAAGCACCGTCCTCTTTCACTAGGTAGAGAGTGACTGAAAACAGATGCTGAGAGCAATGATAGAAGAGCGGGGTGCTGTCACTGGGAAACCACACTGGGCGGAAGACCGCACTCATCCCATATGGTATCAGGAAGATGATCATGTTGACACAGACACGCATGGAAGTATGAGCTCAGTGGGTTACAACTCAGCTCCGAGGAATCACATCGTGGGGACCCCTTCATTCAAGTGCCTTCATCTTTCACCTGGTCCATAGTGACTGGAAAGAGATGCCGGACAACTCCTGTACGTGCGGGGTGCTTGATTCTGAGAACCCACCGTGGGCAGAATGCCGCATGCAGATCTCCTCCGTGTCCGAAGGGGACTCATGTTGGAAATGAGATGCACCAAAGGATAAGTTCATGGCGATGTACTCCAGAGCGAGGAAGAACACTGTCGCGAACCCTTTCTCTCCACCACCTTCCTCTCTCACCAGGATACATAAGAGTCTGAAGTCATATGCTGAGACCAAGGAAGGACGGGCAGGGCGCTTCACCTGCGAAACGACTATGCTAGAGGCAGCATTCAATTTCCATTTTCTTTGCCGAGGTGAGCAATGTTGGAAACCACGGATGTCACGATGAGATCAGTCTGATATTTTCAATTCCGAGAGAGAACACTGTGGAGAACCCCTCATTCAAGTACCTTCATCGTTCACTTGGGACATAGGGACTGAAAAGAGAGGCTGTGCAACTCCAGGAAGGGCGGGGTGCTCGACTCTGAGAACCGACAGTGCGCAGAATGCAGCATTCAGACCTCCTATCGTGTCCCTAAGGGAGTGAAGTTCGAAAACACATGCACGGCAGGATGAGCTCATAGAGACATACGCCACAGCGAGAAAGAACACAGTTGCGAAGCCGTTTCCCCAGGCCCCTTCCGCTCTCACGAGGTGGACGGAGTCTGAGGTCATAGGCAGACACTAAGGAAGGAAAGGCAGGGTGCTTGACCCTGGGAAAGCACACTATGAGGAAGGCACCGTCCACTTTCCCTATTCCTTGACGAAGGTAGGAATAGTTGAAAACACTTGGGCGTCAGGATGTGTTCAGTGGGATGTATTCAACCCGGAGAGGGAACACTGTGGGGACCCCCTCAATCCACTACGGTCCTCTTTCCCTAGGTAGAAACTGATGGAAACTACATGCTGAGGCCATTGAGGAAGGCTGAGGCCCTCGGATTCGGGAAACGCACTGTTCCCTTTGCAGCATTCAGGGACCATACACCTGAACCAAGAGAGCCATGTTGGAGAACACAGGCATGTCCGTAGGAGCTCAGGATGGCACAGTCATCCCTGCAAAGAACACAGTGGGAAAACCGCTCATTTCCCCACCGTCATCATTCACTAGGAGAGAGTGAGTGAAAACACATGCGGAGACCATTGAAGGAAGTGCGGGGTGCGGTCCTCAGGGAAACCACACTGTGCCCAAGGCAGCATTCATAGCATAATGTGTCAGGAAGAGAGTGAGGTTTGAAAACACGTGCGTGTCAGGGTGAGCTCAGTGGGATATGCTCATCTCCGAGAAGGAACAGCGTGGGGAAGCCCTCATTCAACGAACATCATCTTTCACGAGGTAGACAGTGACCGAACGCAGATGCTGAGACCAGTGAAGGACTACAAGGGGCTCAAGTCTGGGAACCGGCACCGTACTCAATACAGCCTTCAGGTTCCATACGGGTTCCCGAAGTTAGAAATGTGTGAAAACACATGCATGGCAGTAGAAGCTCAGGGTGATAAACTCAACGTTGAGAAAGACAACTGCGGGGGACCCGTCATTCCACCACCGCCCTCTTTCACTAGGTAGGGAGTGACTGAAAACGCTTGCCGAGACCGATGAGGAAAGGGTGGGGTTCTGTCCTCTGGGAAACCACACTGGGCGCCATGCCGCATTCAGGGCATATCGCAGCAGTCAGACAGGACTGTAGAGAACACAGGCATGTCACTATGAGCTCAGTGTGATATAGGCAACTCCGAGCAACCACACTGTGCTGAACCCCTCATTGAACTGCCGTCCTCGTGGACGAGGCACACCGTGAGCCAACTATGATGCTCAGACCAATGCAGGATGTATGAGGGGCTCACCTCTGCCACCCGGGGCTGTGCTGAAATCCACTTTCAGTTACGCTATTGCTTCCCTAAGCGAGTAAGGTGTGAAAACACATGCAGGGCATTATGTGCTCAGTGGGAGCTACTCAGTGCCGAGAAAGAACATTGTGGGCAACCGTCATGCAACCACCGTCCTCTTTCACTAGGTACAGAGTGACTGAGAGCAGATGCCGAGACCAAGGAAGCAAGTCCAGGGGAGTCGACACTGGCAGGCAAAACTGTTGGAGTTGTAGCATTCAGTCACCATCTTGGTTCACGAAGAGGGTCACGTTGGCAAACACATGGATGTCCGAATGAGCTCAGCGTGCTATACTCCACTCCGAGAGAGAAGACTGTGGGCAACCCCTCCTGCGACTACCGTCGTCTTTCACTAGGTCGATAGGGACCGGAAACAGATGGTGAGAGGACCGAAGGATGTGCGGGGTGCTCCCCTCTGGAAACCAGCACTGTGCTGAGCACAGCCTTCAGTTACCGTCTTGTGACCTTACGTTAGCAACGTTGCACGACACATGCACTGAGGGATCCGCTCAAGGTGACAACCTCCACACCGAGAAGGATCCCTACGGGGAACACGTCATGAAACGGACTTCATCTCTCCTTCCGTAGAGAGTGTCTGAAATGAGATGCTGAGACCGACGAAGGACGTGCAGGGTCCTCGACGCTGGGAAACAACAGGGCTAGCATTGCAGCGTTCAGTTCCCATACGGTTTCAGGAAGAGTGTAAGAGTTGACAACAACGTATGGAAGTCTGCGCTCAGGTGGATGTACTCCAGCCTGAGAAGGAACACTGTGGAGAGGCCCTCATTCAACTGTCTTCATGTGCCACTTGGTAGACAGTTACTGCAAACAAATGCTGCACCGTGCCTGTCAGTGCGTGCTGCTCGACTCTGGGAAACGAACCTGCACGGAATGCAGCATCCACGTCTCCTATTGCGTCCCGAAGGGAAGAATGTCCGAAAACACATGCACGGAAGGCTGAGCTGTTTTGAACCCCTTCTGTCAACCACCTTCGTCTCTCACGAGCTAGATAGAGCCTGAAGTCCTATGCTGTGACCAAGGTAGGAAGGGCCGGGTACTTGAGCCTGTTCAACCACACTATGAGGAAGGCAGCCTTCAAAGGCCCTATTCCTTCCCGAAGTTAGCAATGTTTGAAAACACTTGGGTTGCAGGATGAGATCAGTCAGTGAAGACGTTGCGGAGCCCCATCTCTGCTGGGGATTCGGTGCCCCTCTCTGTGGAGGGGACTCCGTGCCCCAAGCTGTGCTACTTCACCAAAGACGCAGTGGATCAGTCCCGCGAGCCGGCTTGACGCCAGGGTCTTCCGTTTCTGCTGGCTAGCCTTCTGTGTCTGTGTCTCTCTGTGGTTATCGATTGTCTCCGTTGGTGTCTATTAACTTGGGACTGAGACTGACGCTCTGAGACAGAGTTCCTCCAAACCCCTTGACTTAATGATAGCCCATAGCCCTCAGTGATTGTCAAGAAGGGTCCTTTTCAAACTTACTGCAGCTCAGAAAGGCCCACTTGGAAGGTGAGATGGCCACCGGACATCGTGGGTTGGGCCAAACTGGTTGATAACCCACCCGCTTCGATGAGAAAATCTTGCCTCCACAGAAACCTGAGGGCCTGGCGATCAGGAAAATGCACCTGCCCTCCTGGGCTTCGGAGCCGCCTAGCAAGGAAACGAAAGCCTGTGCGCCGCTCTACCCTACCTTACAGGGTGGAAGGGAACAAGAATGAATCTTTCCCCTCACATCTCCCCGGTGTGACATGGCCTCCGGGCCAGCCGCCCGCACCGCCGCATCTCCCACGACCCCGTAGCCCTGCGCCCAGCCCGGCCAAGGTCTCCAGGGCCGTCCCCGCCCAAACCGCGGGCTCCGCGAGGTGGCTCCGCCACGTGCACTCACCCATCGACGACCACCACGCACAAAATGCCTCCGAGACCTCTTCAGAAGCTATGGCTTTCCTCCGATGGTAGGGTCGGACCACGGACCTGCATTGACGTCCAAAGTAAGCCACAGTTTAGCCTCTGCCTTGGGGATTCCAGAGGAATTACATTGTGTCTACAGACGCCAGAGTTCCGTTCAGATAGACAACAGAAAAGAAAATCCTAAAAGACACCACAAGTCAATTGACCTTGGAGACTGGCGGAGACCGGGTGGCTCTCCTCCCCTTTGCAGTCTAGAGGGTGCACAGCTCCCCCTACCTGATGGCATTAGCTCCTTTGGAAACTCGGTCGGGCCTAAACTGCATGCCCTCTCTCCAAATCGAATGGATGATTCCTAAACACACGTTTGAGTTTTCCGCTTCCGATTGCAGAAAAAGTAAGACTCTTTTCCCTTTAAACAAAGATGATTTCCAAATTCTCGTGTCAATACCTCTCCATTGGTTACCAAGCCCTCACGGGGAGAACAACGTTTCCTAAGTTAAAATTCTGCTAAGTGTACGTAAGACGGAGACAAAATTAGAAAGAAGCAATCTTCTATGTAGGAATCCTAAACCAAGTATAGAAAACAATTACATTTCTCTGGAGGGTAAAAAATGGAATTGTGCTCTAAAGAAAACTGACTGTTTAGAGAAAAATAGTTTTTAGACAACATGTGAACGTCAAATGTAGAAGGTCCGTGAAGGGAGATCTTTCAAAACATATTCAATGTGTGCTCAGGAGCACCTAAGGTTGAGGTACATGGAATTGGAAAAATACCCTGGTAGAAAGGTAAAACCCTACTTTTCTCTCTGGCCAAATCACAAAGTTTTCTCGCATTGTCAATCTGCTCTGGAGAAGACAATGTAAACAAAGGTTTTCTCCTTTTACTGGGAGGACACAGAATTAAAACTTCTCCATGTTCAAGGAGCTAGGTTTTTCTACATTTGCCTGGAAGATATTTTTGGCCACTTTGGTTCAATTGAAGAAGAAAGCTTGTAAGATTTCTAATGGTCTCTAATCCTCTTTAGGATAGACTATATAACTTCCTAAGGATTTGACACACTCCCCAAGATTTAAATACGAAATAAGGCCTTTAGACCATTGAGGCCCTTTAATTGGACATGCTAAGTGACTTGGAAAAAACACGATGTACAACAGTCAACCTTAGGTTGTATTGCATGGGTAAATGCTATATCTGCCCCAAGATATATGCAGCTTCGAAAGTTTCAATGTTTTGCTCTAGGGTTCTCACGTCATAATCTGATGACTTAAACTACTGTCTGTCAGAAAAGGAACGGAATTTCTTTGTAAGTTGCATCGTACTGACCTCCCCTCCAAGGTTTACAGTATCCACCTGAGATTTTGTCATGGAAATATGTGCTTGCCTTCATGCAAGAACGTCCGGGGGTAATGCAGCTCGTAGCCCTGAGGTCTCACTACCACCACCCTCATGACTGGGACTCGAAAGAAGACCCATGACGGAGTCCTCAACTCAAGAAGAGACGGGGGGAATGAAGAGCCTAAGTAACGTCATTTTGAGATTGAGGCGTCCATTAAGAGCAACGTCGGATTGCGCGGAGCCCCAGTTCCACGAAAAGCCTCAGATGGCTCAAGGCGAAAGCCATCCTTGGAGCGCCCTCGGATCAGCTCATCAAAAAAGCATTCCTGTGATCTGGGTCAGGGCTGGGAACTGCAGACAGTGATTTTGTACACACTAGCCAATTGCTCACCGCTTGCCCGAACCCCACGTGGGCCCTTGGAACTCACCACCTAACTGGTCATCTTCAAAGGATTCGCAAAGGTCAGGACTGGGTCCCACCAAAAGTCATGAGCACCTCACAGATACTGAATGGTCAAAGCTGTTACCGTGGGGGCTGTCCGATTGTCATGGGTGCTTATGCGATGCTGCTCTACGTGCAACGTGTGCACTGTAACACCCCCGTCCCTGACCCCACAAGAAGCCTACTCGCTCTTGTTCGGGGCTTCACCTTGCTGCCACTACAGCGGTAGACGGATGAGCCCCGGCCCGAGCTTGTAGTAAAGACCCTTTTGGACTTGCATCGGTGTCGGCTCCTTGGTGGTCTCTGGGGACTCGCGAAGCGGGCACAACAGAGCCTTGTCCTCCTGGGAGCTACACCCACCAAGTTGTGTTGTCTGTGTCCCGGGTCCTATGCCGGGACAATTGGGCTTTCCCTCACTGTACACAAGCAGAACCTAACGATTGGGGCTCAACTCTCACTCTGCTCCTGTGCTACGTGCGAGGCGTCAGGTCCTTTCTCCCAGAGAAGAGTGACCCTCCTGTGCAGGAGCGCCTGTTGTTTGACTCGCCCTGGCATCGTCTGTGATCCGTAGGCAGCTGACCTCACTCTCCTGGCTGATTGAAATGCCTTCGCCCTCTAAGGCAGATGGATTAGACGTGCGCAGTATTCTACAGGACAATTTTGCCCCACAAAGCCCTTACAGGGAATCCTGCACCATGACTTGGTTCCAATACCTAAAGCGCCGGTGGGAGCCCTAGGCAGCTACCAGGGAATCACTCCGCTTGCTATGCCCTGAGGTTTAGGGCCTCCAAAGCAGCTCAGGTCAGGAGCCTCCCTGGTCTTTCTGAAAGAAGACTGAAGGCCTCAGGTTGTCTGAGCACCCAGGTGTAGGCAGTGGAAGTTGGCCTCCATCCCTGCCCACAGCTGTTTCTCATCACAGACGACCCTTCGCCTCTCAGGAGATTGTGCGAGGCACATCCTGTTCAGCAACATCCTGCCCTCTTGTGTCACCAAGCACTTTCGTCCTCTTTCGCTCTGCATCCTTTTCCCCACCACACCCTGCCGCTGTTTTTCTTTCAAGAAAGAGATCTGTGGAGTCCATTCAGAGTCACGGTCTCAGAGCAGTGTCCAGCATTTGTTCTGCGGGGAGGTTGTGTATGGATCTGCACATGCAGTCCCAGAGAGGTAGGGAAGCGTTGGCTTTTGCACACAGCAAGGAGAAATGAAGTCGACATGTGTCCACAGGATGATCCCATTCCCTTCCGTAAAGTGGAGCCTTGCCCTCCTTGTTGCCACACCCATCCATTGGTGACTTCTGTGTCTCGGGCCATATTTCGGGACAATTGGGCTTTCCTTCCCTTTACACAAGCAGAAACTGGAGATTGGGGGGCACCTCCCACTCTGGTCCTGTGGTACGTGAGAGGAGTTAGTTCCTTGATCCCAGAGAAGAGTTACCCTCCGGTCCAGGTGCGCCTGGGGCTTGACTGGCCCTGGCCACGCCTGTGATGGGTAGCCAGCGTGCGTCACTCCCCTGGCTAAGTGAAATGCCTTCGCCTTCTAAGGCAGATGCGTCGGAAATGCACAGTGTTCTGCAAGAGAGTTTGTCCCCGCAGAACGCTTACAGGGAATGCTGCACCTTGACTGAGTTCCAATACCTAAAGCACCAGGGGAAGCACTAGGCCGCTCCAGGGAATCACACCACTTGCCATGCCCAGAGGCTTCGGGCCTCCAAAGCAGCCCAGGTCCGGAGCCTCCCTTCTCTTTCTGAAAGAAGAGTGCAGGCCTCAGGCTCTCTGAGCACCCAGCTGTAGCCATTGGAAGATTCCCTTCCTCCCTGCCCACAGGCGTTTTATTACAGACAACTTGTAGCTCCTCAGGGGGTTGTGCGAGACACGCCCTTCTCATCTGCATCATGCTTTCTTCTGTCACAAATCCCTTCCGCCCTCACACATGGATGTCAGGAGGAGACCAGGGAGATATGATCAACTCCGAGAAAGAACACTGGGGGGAACCCGTCATTCAAGCACCGTCCTCTTTCACTAGGTAGAGAGTGACTGAAAACAGATGCTGAGAGCAATGATAGAAGAGCGGGGTGCTGTCACTGGGAAACCACACTGGGCGGAAGACCGCACTCATCCCATATGGTATCAGGAAGATGATCATGTTGACACACACGCATGGAAGTATGAGCTCAGTGGGTTTCAACTCAGCTCCGAGGAATCACATCGTGGGGACCCCTTCATTCAAGTGCCTTCATCTTTCACCTGGTCCATAGTGACTGGAAAGAGATGCCGGACAACTCCTGTACGTGCGGGGTGCTTGATTCTGAGAACCCACCGTGGGCAGAATGCCGCATGCAGATCTCCTCCGTGTCCGAAGGGGACTCAGGTTGGAAATGAGATGCACCAAAGGATAAGTTCATGGCGATGTACTCCAGAGCGAGGAAGAACACTGTCGCGAACCCTTTCTCTCCACCACCTTCCTCTCTCACGAGGATACATAAGAGTCTGAAGTCATATGCTGAGACCAAGGAAGGACGGGCAGGGCGCTTCACCTGCGAAACGACTATGCTAGAGGCAGCATTCAATTTCCATTTTCTTTGCCGAGGTGAGCAATGTTTGAAACCACGGATGTCACGATGAGATCAGTCTGATATTTTCAATTCCGAGAGAGAACACTGTGGAGAACCCCTCATTCAAGTACCTTCATCTTTCACTTGGGACATAGTGACTGAAAAGAGAGGCTGTGCAACTCCAGGAAGGGCGGGGTGCTCGACTCTGAGAACCGACAGTGCGCAGAATGCAGCATTCAGACCTCCTATCGTGTCCCTAAGGGAGTGAAGTTCGAAAACACATGCACGGCAGGATGAGCTCATAGAGACATACGCCACAGCGAGAAAGAACACAGTTGCGAAGCCGTTTTCCCAGGCCCCTTCCGCTCTCACGAGGTGGACGGAGTCTGAGGTCATAGGCAGACACTAAGGAAGGAAAGGCAGGGTGCTTGACCCTGGGAAAGCACACTAGGAGGAAGGCACCGTCCACTTTCCCTATTCATTGACGAAGGTAGGAATAGTTGAAAACACTTGGGCGTCAGGATGTGTTCAGTGGGATGTATTCAACCCGGAGAGGGAACACTGTGGGGACCCCCTCAATCCACTACGGTCCTCTTTCCCTAGGTAGAAACTGATGGAAACTACATGCTGAGGCCATTGAGGAAGGCTGAGGCCCTCGGATTTGGGAAACGCACTGTTCCCTTTGCAGCATTCAGGGACCATACACCTGAACCAAGAGAGTCATGTTGGAAAACACAGGCATGTCCGTAGGAGCTCAGGATGGCACAGTCATCCCTGCAAAAGAACACAGTGGGAAAACCGCTCATTTCCCCACCGTCATCATTCACTAGGAGAGAGTGAGTGAAAACACATGCGGAGACCATTGAAGGAAGTGCGGGGTGCGGTCCTCAGGGAAACCACACTGTGCCCAAGGCAGCATTCATAGCATATTGTGTCAGGAAGAGAGTGAGGTTTGAAAACACGTGCGTGTCAGGGTGAGCTCAGTGGGATATGCTCATCTCCGAGAAGGAACAGCGTGGGGAAGCCCTCATTCAACGAACATCATCTTTCACGAGGTAGAGAGTGACCGAACGCAGATGCTGAGACCAGTGAAGGAATACAAGGGGCTCAAGTCTGGGAACCGGCACCGTACTCAATGCAGCCTTCAGGTTCCATACGGGTTCCCGAAGTTAGAAATGTGTGAAAACACATGCATGGCAGTAGAAGCTCAGGGTGATAAACTCAGCGTTGAGAAAGACAACTGCGGGGGACCCGTCATTCCACCACCGTCCTCTTTCACTAGGTAGGGAGTGACTGAAAACGCTTGCCGAGACCGATGAGGAAAGGGCGGGCTTCTGTCCTCTGGGAAACCACACTGGGCGCCATGCCGCATTCAGGGCATATCGCAGCAGTCAGACAGGAATGTAGAGAACACAGGCATGTCAGTATGAGCTCAGTGTGATATAGGCAACTCCGAGCAACCACACTGTGGTGAACCCCTCATTGAACTGCCGTCCTCGTGGACGAGGCACACCGTGAGCCAACTATGATGCTCAGACCAATGCAGGATGTATGAGGGGCTCACCTCTGCCACCCGGGGCTGTGCTGAAATCCACTTTCAGTTACGCTATTGCTTCCCTAAGCGAGTAAGGTGTGAAAACACATGCAGGGCATTATGTGCTCAGTGGGACCTACTCAGTGCCGAGAAAGAACATTGTGGGCAACCGTCATGCAACCACCGTCCTCTTTCACTAGGTACAGAGTGACTGAGAGCAGATGCCGAGACCAAGGAAGCAAGTCCAGGGGAGTCGACACTGGCAGACAAAACTGTTGGAGTTGTAGCATTCAGTCACCATCTTGGTTCACGAAGAGGGTCACGTTGGCAAACACATGGATGTCCGAATGAGCTCAGCGTGCTATACTCCACTCCGAGAGAGAAGACTGTGGGCAACCCCTCCTGCGACTACCGTCGTCTTTCACTAGGTCGATAGGGACCGGAAACAGATGGTGAGAGGAACGAAGGATGTGCGGGGTGCTCCCCTCTGGAAACCAGCACTGTGCTGAGCACAGCCTTCAGTTACCGTCTTGTGACCTTACGTTAGCAACGTTGGACGACACATGCACTGAGGGATCCGCTCAAGGTGACAACCTCCACACCGAGAAGGATCCCTACGGGGAACACGTCATGAAACGGACTTCATCTCTCCTTCCGTAGAGAGTGTCTGAAATGAGATGCTGAGACCGAGGAAGGACGTGCAGGGTCCTCGACGCTGGGAAACAACAGGGCTAGCATTGCAGCGTTCAGTTCCCATACGGTTTCAGGAAGAGTGTAATAGTTGACAACAATGTATGGAAGTCTGCGCTCAGGTGGATGTACTCCAGCCTGAGAAGGAACACTGTGGAGAGCCCCTCATTCAACTGTCTTCATGTGCCACTTGGTAGACAGTTACTGCAAACAAATGCTGCACCGTGCCTGTCAGTGCGTGCTGCTCGACTCTGGGAAACGAACCTGCACGGAATGCAGCATCCACGTCTCCTATTGCGTCCCGAAGGGAAGAATGTCCGAAAACACATGCACGGAAGGCTGAGCTGTTTTGAACCCCTTCTGTCAACCACCTTCGTCTCTCACGAGCTAGATAGAGCCTGAAGTCCTATGCTGTGACCAAGGTAGGAAGGGCCGGGTACTTGAGCCTGTTCAACCACACTATGAGGAAGGCAGCCTTCAAAGGCCGTATTCCTTCCCGAAGTTAGCAATGTTTGAAAACACTTGGGTTGCAGGATGAGATCAGTCAGTGAAGACGTTGCAGAGCCCCATCTCTGCTGGGGATTCGGTGCCCCTCTCTGTGGAGGGGACTCCGTGCCCCAAGCTGTGCTACTTCACCAAAGACGCAGTGGATCAGTCCCGCGAGCCGGCTTGACGCCAGGGTCTTCCGTTTCTGCTGGCTAGCCTTCTGTGTCTGTGTCTCTCTGTGGTTATCGATTGTCTCCGTTGGTGTCTATTAACTTGGGACTGAGACTGACGCTCTGAGACAGAGTTCCTCCAAACCCCTTGACTTAATGATAGCCCACTAGCCCTCAGTGATTGTCAAGAAGGGTCCTTTTCAAAGTTACTGCAGCTCAGAAAGGCCCACTTGGAAGGTGAGATGGCCACCGGACATCGTGGGTTGGGCCAAACTGGTTGATAACCCACCCTCTTCGATGAGAAAATCTTGCCTCCAAAGAAACCTGACGGCCTGGCGATCAGGAAAATGCACCTGCCCCCCTGGGCTTCAGAGCCGCCTAGCAAGGAAACGAAAGCCTGTGCGCCGCTCTACCCTACCTTACAGGGTGGAAGGGAACAAGAATGAATCTTTCCCCTCACATCTCCCCGGTGTGACATGGCCTCCGGGCCGGCCGCCCGCACCGCCGCATCTCCCACGACCCCGTAGCCCTGCGCCCAGCCCGGCCAAGGTCTCCAGGGCCGTCCCCGCCCAAACCGCGGGCTCCACGAGGTGGCTCCGCCACGTGCTCTCACCCATCGACGACCACCACGCACAAAATGCCTCCGAGACCTCTTCAGAAGCTGTGGCTTTCCTCCGATGGTAGGGTCGGACCACGGACCTGCATTGACGTCCAAATTAAGCCACAGTTAAGCCTCTGCCTTGGGGATTCCAGAGGAATTACATTGTGTCTACAGACGCCAGAGTTCCGTTCAGATAGACAACAGAAAAGAAAATCCTAAAAGACACCACAAGTCAATTGACCTTGGAGACTGGCGGAGACCGGGTGGCTCTCCTCCCCTTTGCAGTCTAGAGGGTGCACAGCTCCCCCTACCTGATGGCATTAGCTCCTTTGGAAACTCGGTCGGGCCTAAACTGCATGCCCTCTCTCCAAATCGAATGGATGATTCCTAAACACACGTTTGAGTTTTCCGCTTCCGATTGCAGAAAAGTAAGACTCTTTTCCCTTTAAACAAAGATGATTTCCAAATTCTCGTGTCAATACCTCTCCATTGGTTACCAAGCCCTCACGGGGAGAACAACGTTTCCTAAGTTAAAATTCTGCTAAGTGTACGTCAGACGGAGACAAAATTAGAAAGAAGCAATCTTCTATGTAGGAATCCTAAACCAAGTATAGAAAACAATTACATTTCTCTGGAGGGTAAAAAATGGAATTGTGCTCTAAAGAAAACTGACTGTTTAGAGAAAAATAGTTTTTAGACAACATGTGAACGTCAAATGTAGAAGGTCCGTGAAGGGAAATCTTTCAAAACATATTCAATGTGTGCTCAGGAGCACCTAAGGTTGAGGTACATGGAATTGGAAAAATACCCTGGTAGAAAGGTAAAACCCTACTTTTCTCTCTGGCCAAATCACAAAGTTTTCTCGCATTGTCAATCTGCTCTGGAGAAGACAATGTAAACAAAGGTTTTCTCCTTTTACTGGGAGGACACAGAATTAAAACTTCTTCATGTTCAAGGAGCTAGGTTTTTCTACATTTGCCTGGAAGATATTTTTGGCCACTTTGTTTCAATTGAAGAAGAAAGCTTGTAAGATTTCTAATGGTCTCTAATCCTCTTTCGGATAGACTATATAACTTCCTAAGGATTTGACACACTCCCCAAGATTTAAATACGAAATAAGGCCTTTAGACCATTGAGGCCCTTTAATTGGACATGTTAAGTGACTTGGAAAAACACGATGTACAACAGTCAACCTTAGGTTGTATTGCATGGGTAAATGCTATATCTGCCCCAAGATATATGCAGCTTCGAAAGTTTCAATGTTTTGCTCTAGGGTTCTCACGTCATAATCTGATGACTTAAACTACTGTCTGTCAGAAAAGGAACGGAATTGCTTTGTAAGTTGCATCGTACTGACCTCCCCTCCAAGGTTTACAGTATCCACCTGAGATTTTGTCATGGAAATATGTGCTTGCCTTCATGCAAGAACGTCCGGGGGTAATGCAACTCGTAGCCCTGAGGTCTCACTACCACCACCCTCATGACTGGGACTCGAAAGAAGACCCATGACGGAGTCCTCAACTCAAGAAGAGACGGGGGGAATGAAGAGCCTAAGTAACGTCATTTTGAGATTGAGGCGTCCATTAAGAGCAACGTCGGATTGCGCGGAGCCCCAGTTCCACGAAAAGCCTCAGATGGCTCAAGGCGAAAGCCATCCTTGGAGCGCCCTCGGATCAGCTCATCAAAAAAGCATTCCTGTGATCTGGGTCAGGGCTGGGAACTGCAGACAATGATTTTGTACACACTAGCCAATTGCTCTCCGCTTGCCCGACCCCCACGTGGGCCCTTGGAACTCACCACCTAACTGGTCATTTTCAAAGGATTCGCAAAGGTCAGGACTGGGTCCCACCAAAAGGCATGAGCACCTCACAGATACTGAATGGTCAAAGCTGTTACCGTGGGGGCTGTCCGATTGTCATGGGTGCTTATGCGATGCTGCTCTACGTGCAACGTGTGCACTGTAACACCCCCGTCCCTGACCCCACAAGAAGCCTACTCGCTCTTGTTCGGGGCTTCACCTTGCTGCCACTACAGCGGTAGACGGATGAGCCCCGGCCCGAGCTTGTAGTAAAGACCCTTTTGGACTTGCATCGGTGTCGGCTCCTTGGTGGTCTCTGGGGACTCGCGAAGCGGGCACAACAGAGCCTTGTCCTCCTGGGAGCTACACCCACCAAGTTGTGTTGTCTGTGTCCCGGGTCCTATGCCGGGACAATTGGGCTTTCCCTCACTGTACACAAGCAGAACCTAACGATTGGGGCTCAACTCTCACTCTGCTCCTGTGCTACGTGCGAGGCGTCAGGTCCTTTCTCCCAGAGAAGAGTGACCCTCCTGTGCAGGAGCGCCTGTTGTTTGACTCGCCCTGGCATCGTCTGTGATCCGTAGGCAGCTGACCTCACTCTCCTGGCTGATTGAAATGCCTTCGCCCTCTAAGGCAGATGGATTAGACGTGCGCAGTATTCTACAGGACAATTTTGCCCCACAAAGCCCTTACAGGGAATCCTGCACCATCACTTGGTTCCAATACCTAAAGCGCCGGTGGGAGCACTAGGCAGCTACCAGGGAATCACTCCGCTTGCTATGCCCTGAGGTTTAGGGCCTCCAAAGCAGCTCAGGTCAGGAGCCTCCCTGGTCTTTCTGAAAGAAGACTGAAGGCCTCAGGTTCTCTGAGCACCCAGGTGTAGGCAGTGGAAGTTGGCCTCCATCCCTGCCCACAGCTGTTTCTCATCACAGACGACCCTTCGCCTCTCAGGAGATTGTGCGAGGCACATCCTGTTCAGCAACATCCTGCCCTCTTGTGTCACCAAGCACTTTCGTCCTCTTTCGCTCTGCATCCTTTTCCCCACCACACCCTGCCGCTGTTTTTCTTTCAAGAAAGAGATCTGTGGAGTCCATTCAGAGTCACGGTCTCAGAGCAGTGTCCAGCATTTGTTCTGCGGGGAGGTTGTGTATGGATCTGCACATGCAGTCCCAGAGAGGTAGGGAAGCGTTGGCTTTTGCACACAGCAAGGAGAAATGAAGTCGACATGTGTCCACAGGATGATCCCATTCCCTTCCGTAAAGTGGAGCCTTGCCCTCCTTGTTGCCACACCCATCCATTGGTGACTTCTGTGTCTCGGGCCATATTTCGGGACAATTGGGCTTTCCTTCCCTTTACACAAGCAGAAACTGGAGATTGGGGGGCACCTCCCACTCTGGTCCTGTGGTACGTGAGAGGAGTTAGTTCCTTGATCCCAGAGAAGAGTTACCCTCCGGTCCAGGTGCGCCTGGGGCTTGACTGGCCCTGGCCACCCCTGTGATGGGTAGCCAGCGTGCGTCACTCCCCTGGCTAAGTGAAATGCCTTCGCCTTCTAAGGCAGATGCGTCGGAAATGCACAGTGTTCTGCAAGAGAGTTTGTCCCCGCAGAACGCTTACAGGGAATACTGCACCTTGACTGAGTTCCAATACCTAAAGCACCAGGGGAAGCACTAGGCCGCTCCAGGGAATCACACCACTTGCCAGGCCCAGAGGCTTCGGGCCTCCAAAGCAGCCCAGGTCCGGAGCCTCCCTCCTCTTTCTGAAAGAAGAGTGCAGGCCTCAGGCTCTCTGAGCACCCAGCTGTAGCCATTGGAAGATTCCCTTCCTCCCTGCCCACAGGCGTTTTATTACAGACAACTTGTAGCTCCTCAGGGGGTTGTGCGAGACACGCCCTTCTCATCTGCATCATGCTTTCTTCTGTCACAAATCCCTTCCGCCCTCACACATGGATGTCAGGAGGAGACCAGGGAGATATGATCAACTCCGAGAAAGAACACTGGGGGGAACCCGTCATTCAAGCACCGTCCTCTTTCACTAGGTAGAGAGTGACTGAAAACAGATGCTGAGAGCAATGATAGAAGAGCGGGGTGCTGTCACTGGGAAACCACACTGGGCGGAAGACCGCACTCATCCCATATGGTATCAGGAAGATGATCATGTTGACACACACGCATGGAAGTATGAGCTCAGTGGGTTTCAACTCAGCTCCGAGGAATCACATCGTGGGGACCCCTTCATTCAAGTGCCTTCATCTTTCACCTGGTCCATAGTGACTGGAAAGAGATGCCGGACAACTCCTGTACGTGCGGGGTGCTTGATTCTGAGAACCCACCGTGGGCAGAATGCCGCATGCAGATCTCCTCCGTGTCCGAAGGGGACTCATGTTGGAAATGAGATGCACCAAAGGATAAGTTCATGGCGATGTACTCCAGAGCGAGGAAGAACACTGTCGCGAACCCTTTCTCTCCACCACCTTCCTCTCTCACGAGGATACATAAGAGTCTGAAGTCATATGCTGAGACCAAGGAAGGACGGGCAGGGCGCTTCACCTGCGAAACGACTATGCTAGAGGCAGCATTCAATTTCCATTTTCTTTGCCGAGGTGAGCAATGTTGGAAACCACGGATGTCACGATGAGATCAGTCTGATATTTTCAATTCCGAGAGAGAACACTGTGGAGAACCCCTCATTCAAGTACCTTCATCGTTCACTTGGGACATAGGGACTGAAAAGAGAGGCTGTGCAACTCCAGGAAGGGCGGGGTGCTCGACTCTGAGAACCGACAGTGCGCAGAATGCAGCATTCAGACCTCCTATCGTGTCCCTAAGGGAGTGAAGTTCGAAAACACATGCACGGCAGGATGAGCTCATAGAGACATACGCCACAGCGAGAAAGAACACAGTTGCGAAGCCGTTTTCCCAGGCCCCTTCCGCTCTCACGAGGTGGACGGAGTCTGAGGTCATAGGCAGACACTAAGGAAGGAAAGGCAGGGTGCTTGACCCTGGGAAAGCACACTATGAGGAAGGCACCGTCCACTTTCCCTATTCATTGACGAAGGTAGGAATAGTTGAAAACACTTGGGCGTCAGGATGTGTTCAGTGGGATGTATTCAACCCGGAGAGGGAACACTGTGGGGACCCCCTCAATCCACTACGGTCCTCTTTCCCTAGGTAGAAACTGATGGAAACTACATGCTGAGGCCATTGAGGAAGGCTGAGGCCCTCGGATTTGGGAAACGCACTGTTCCCTTTGCAGCATTCAGGGACCATACACCTGAACCAAGAGAGCCATGTTGGAGAACACAGGCATGTCCGTAGGAGCTCAGGATGGCACAGTCATCCCTGCAAAAGAACACAGTGGGAAAACCGCTCATTTCCCCACCGTCATCATTCACTAGGAGAGAGTGAGTGAAAACACATGCGGAGACCATTGAAGGAAGTGCGGGGTGCGGTCCTCAGGGAAACCACACTGTGCCCAAGGCAGCATTCATAGCATAATGTGTCAGGAAGAGAGTGAGGTTTGAAAACACGTGCGTGTCAGGGTGAGCTCAGTGGGATATGCTCATCTCCGAGAAGGAACAGCGTGGGGAAGCCCTCATTCAACGAACATCATCTTTCACGAGGTAGAGAGTGACCGAACGCAGATGCTGAGACCAGTGAAGGAATACAAGGGGCTCAAGTCTGGGAACCGGCACCGTACTCAATGCAGCCTTCAGGTTCCATACGGGTCCCCGAAGTTAGAAATGTGTGAAAACACATGCATGGCAGTAGAAGCTCAGGGTGATAAACTCAGCGTTGAGAAAGACAACTGCGGGGGACCCGTCATTCCACCACCGTCCTCTTTCACTAGGTAGGGAGTGACTGAAAACGCTTGCCGAGACCGATGAGGAAAGGGCGGGGTTCTGTCCTCTGGGAAACCACACTGGGCGCCATGCCGCATTCAGGGCATATCGCAGCAGTCAGACAGGAATGTAGAGAACACAGGCATGTCACTATGAGCTCAGTGTGATATAGGCAACTCCGAGCAACCACACTGTGGTGAACCCCTCATTGAACTGCCGTCATCGTGGACGAGGCACACCGTGAGCCAACTATGATGCTCAGACCAATGCAGGATGTATGAGGGGCTCACCTCTGCCACCCGGGGCTGTGCTGAAATCCACTTTCAGTTACGCTATTGCTTCCCTAAGCGAGTAAGGTGTGAAAACACATGCAGGGCATTATGTGCTCAGTGGGACCTACTCAGTGCCGAGAAAGAACATTGTGGGCAACCGTCATGCAACCACCGTCCTCTTTCACTAGGTACAGAGTGACTGAGAGCAGATGCCGAGACCAAGGAAGCAAGTCCAGGGGAGTCGACACTGGCAGACAAAACTGTTGGAGTTGTAGCATTCAGTCACCATCTTGGTTCACGAAGAGGGTCACGTTGGCAAACACATGGATGTCCGAATGAGCTCAGCGTGCTATACTCCACTCCGAGAGAGAAGACTGTGGGCAACCCCTCCTGCGACTACCGTCGTCTTTCACTAGGTCGATAGGGACCGGAAACAGATGGTGAGAGGAACGAAGGATGTGCGGGGTGCTCCCCTCTGGAAACCAGCACTGTGCTGAGCACAGCCTTCAGTTACCGTCTTGTGACCTTACGTTAGCAACGTTGGACGACACATGCACTGAGGGATCCGCTCAAGGTGACAACCTCCACACCGAGAAGGATCCCTACGGGGAACACGTCATGAAACGGACTTCATCTCTCCTTCCGTAGAGAGTGTCTGAAATGAGATGCTGAGACCGAGGAAGGACGTGCAGGGTCCTCGACGCTGGGAAACAACAGGGCTAGCATTGCAGCGTTCAGTTCCCATACGGTTTCAGGAAGAGTGTAAGAGTTGACAACAACGTATGGAAGTCTGCGCTCAGGTGGATGTACTCCAGCCTGAGAAGGAACACTGTGGAGAGCCCCTCATTCAACTGTCTTCATGTGCCACTTGGTAGACAGTTACTGCAAACAAATGCTGCACCGTGCCTGTCAGTGCGTGCTGCTCGACTCTGGGAAACGAACCTGCACGGAATGCAGCATCCACGTCTCCTATTGCGTCCCGAAGGGAAGAATGTCCGAAAACACATGCACGGAAGGCTGAGCTGTTTTGAACCCCTTCTGTCAACCACCTTCGTCTCTCACGAGCTAGATAGAGCCTGAAGTCCTATGCTGTGACCAAGGTAGGAAGGGCCGGGTACTTGAGCCTGTTCAACCACACTATGAGGAAGGCAGCCTTCAAAGGCCGTATTCCTTCCCGAAGTTAGCAATGTTTGAAAACACTTGGGTTGCAGGATGAGATCAGTCAGTGAAGACGTTGCAGAGCCCCATCTCTGCTGGGGATTCGGTGCCCCTCTCTGTGGAGGGGACTCCGTGCCCCAAGCTGTGCTACTTCACCAAAGACGCAGTGGATCAGTCCCGCGAGCCGGCTTGACGCCAGGGTCTTCCGTTTCTGCTGGCTAGCCTTCTGTGTCTGTGTCTCTCTGTGGTTATCGATTGTCTCCGTTGGTGTCTATTAACTTGGGACTGAGACTGACGCTCTGAGACAGAGTTCCTCCAAACCCCTTGACTTAATGATAGCCCACTAGCCCTCAGTGATTGTCAAGAAGGGTCCTTTTCAAACTTACTGCAGCTCAGAAAGGCCCACTTGGAAGGTGAGATGGCCACCGGACATCGTGGGTTGGGCCAAACTGGTTGATAACCCACCCTCTTCGATGAGAAAATCTTGCCTCCAAAGAAACCTGACGGCCTGGCGATCAGGAAAATGCACCTGCCCCCCTGGGCTTCAGAGCCGCCTAGCAAGGAAACGAAAGCCTGTGCGCCGCTCTACCCTACCTTACAGGGTGGAAGGGAACAAGAATGAATCTTTCCCCTCACATCTCCCCGGTGTGACATGGCCTCCGGGCCGGCCGCCCGCACCGCCGCATCTCCCACGACCCCGTAGCCCTGCGCCCAGCCCGGCCAAGGTCTCCAGGGCCGTCCCCGCCCAAACCGCGGGCTCCGCGAGGTGGCTCCGCCACGTGCTCTCACCCATCGACGACCACCACGCACAAAATGCCTCCGAGACCTCTTCAGAAGCTGTGGCTTTCCTCCGATGGTAGGGTCGGACCACGGACCTGCATTGACGTCCAAATTAAGCCACAGTTAAGCCTCTGCCTTGGGGATTCCAGAGGAATTACATTGTGTCTACAGACGCCAGAGTTCCGTTCAGATAGACAACAGAAAAGAAAATCCTAAAAGACACCACAAGTCAATTGACCTTGGAGACTGGCGGAGACCGGGTGGCTCTCCTCCCCTTTGCAGTCTAGAGGGTGCACAGCTCCCCCTACCTGATGGCATTAGCTCCTTTGGAAACTCGGTCGGGCCTAAACTGCATGCCCTCTCTCCAAATCGAATGGATGATTCCTAAACACACGTTTGAGTTTTCCGCTTCCGATTGCAGAAAAAGTAAGACTCTTTTCCCTTTAAACAAAGATGATTTCCAAATTCTCGTGTCAATACCTCTCCATTGGTTACCAAGCCCTCACGGGGAGAACAACGTTTCCTAAGTTAAAATTCTGCTAAGTGTACGTCAGACGGAGACAAAATTAGAAAGAAGCAATCTTCTATGTAGGAATCCTAAACCAAGTATAGAAAACAATTACATTTCTCTGGAGGGTAAAAAATGGAATTGTGCTCTAAAGAAAACTGACTGTTTAGAGAAAAATAGTTTTTAGACAACATGTGAACGTCAAATGTAGAAGGTCCGTGAAGGGAAATCTTTCAAAACATATTCAATGTGTGCTCAGGAGCACCTAAGGTTGAGGTACATGGAATTGGAAAAATACCCTGGTAGAAAGGTAAAACCCTACTTTTCTCTCTGGCCAAATCACAAAGTTTTCTCGCATTGTCAATCTGCTCTGGAGAAGACAATGTAAACAAAGGTTTTCTCCTTTTACTGGGAGGACACAGAATTAAAACTTCTTCATGTTCAAGGAGCTAGGTTTTTCTACATTTGCCTGGAAGATATTTTTGGCCACTTTGTTTCAATTGAAGAAGAAAGCTTGTAAGATTTTAATGGTCTCTAATCCTCTTTCGGATAGACTATATAACTTCCTAAGGATTTGACACACTCCCCAAGATTTCAATACGAAATAAGGCCTTTAGACCATTGAGGCCCTTTAATTGGACATGTTAAGTGACTTGGAAAAACACGATGTACAACAGTCAACCTTAGGTTGTATTGCATGGGTAAATGCTATATCTGCCCCAAGATATATGCAGCTTCGAAAGTTTCAATGTTTTGCTCTAGGGTTCTCACGTCATAATCTGATGACTTAAACTACTGTCTGTCAGAAAAGGAACGGAATTGCTTTGTAAGTTGCATCGTACTGACCTCCCCTCCAAGGTTTACAGTATCCACCTGAGATTTTGTCATGGAAATATGTGCTTGCCTTCATGCACGAACGTCCGGGGGTAATGCAACTCGTAGCCCTGAGGTCTCACTACCACCACCCTCATGACTGGGACTCGAAAGAAGACCCATGACGGAGTCCTCAACTCAAGAAGAGACGGGGGGAATGAAGAGCCTAAGTAACGTCATTTTGAGATTGAGGCGTCCATTAAGAGCAACGTCGGATTGCGCGGAGCCCCAGTTCCACGAAAAGCCTCAGATGGCTCAAGGCGAAAGCCATCCTTGGAGCGCCCTCGGATCAGCTCATCAAAAAAGCATTCCTGTGATCTGGGTCAGGGCTGGGAACTGCAGACAATGATTTTGTACACACTAGCCAATTGCTCTCCGCTTGCCCGACCCCCACGTGGGCCCTTGGAACTCACCACCTAACTGGTCATTTTTCAAAGGATTCGCAAAGGTCAGGACTGGGTCCCACCAAAAGGCATGAGCACCTCACAGATACTGAATGGTCAAAGCTGTTACCGTGGGGGCTGTCCGATTGTCATGGGTGCTTATGCGATGCTGCTCTACGTGCAACGTGTGCACTGTAACACCCCGTCCCTGACCCCACAAGAAGCCTACTCGCTCTTGTTCGGGGCTTCACCTTGCTGCCACTACAGCGGTAGACGGATGAGCCCCGGCCCGAGCTTGTAGTAAAGACCCTTTTGGACTTGCATCGGTGTCGGCTCCTTGGTGGTCTCTGGGGACTCGCGAAGCGGGCACAACAGAGCCTTGTCCTCCTGGGAGCTACACCCACCAAGTTGTGTTGTCTGTGTCCCGGGTCCTATGCCGGGACAATTGGGCTTTCCCTCACTGTGCACAAGCAGAACCTAACGATTGGGGCTCAACTCTCACTCTGCTCCTGTGCTACGTGCGAGGCGTCAGGTCCTTTCTCCCAGAGAAGAGTGACCCTCCTGTGCAGGAGCGCCTGTTGTTTGACTCGCCCTGGCATCGTCTGTGATCCGTAGGCAGCTGACCTCACTCTCCTGGCTGATTGAAATGCCTTCGCCCTCTAAGGCAGATGGATTAGACGTGCGCAGTATTCTACAGGACAATTTTGCCCCACAAAGCCCTTACAGGGAATCCTGCACCATGACTTGGTTCCAATACCTAAAGCGCCGGTGGGAGCACTAGGCAGCTACCAGGGAATCACTCCGCTTGCTATGCCCTGAGGTTTAGGGCCTCCAAAGCAGCTCAGGTCAGGAGCCTCCCTGGTCTTTCTGAAAGAAGACTGAAGGCCTCAGGTTCTCTGAGCACCCAGGTGTAGGCAGTGGAAGTTGGCCTCCATCCCTGCCCACAGCTGTTGCTCATCACAGACGACCCTTCGCCTCTCAGGAGATTGTGCGAGGCACATCCTGTTCAGCAACATCCTGCCCTCTTGTGTCACCAAGCACTTTCGTCCTCTTTCGCTCTGCATCCTTTTCCCCACCACACCCTGCCGCTGTTTTTCTTTCAAGAAAGAGATCTGTGGAGTCCATTCAGAGTCACGGTCTCAGAGCAGTGTCCAGCATTTGTTCTGCGGGGAGGTTGTGTATGGATCTGCACATGCAGTCCCAGAGAGGTAGGGAAGCGTTGGCTTTTGCACACAGCAAGGAGAAATGAAGTCGACATGTGTCCACAGGATGATCCCATTCCCTTCCGTAAAGTGGAGCCCTGCCCTCCTTGTTGCCACACCCATCCATTGGTGACTTCTGTGTCTCGGGCCATATTTCGGGACAATTGGGCTTTCCTTCCCTTTACACAAGCAGAAACTGGAGATTGGGGGCACCTCCCACTCTGGTCCTGTGGTACGTGAGAGGAGTTAGTTCCTTGATCCCAGAGAAGAGTTACCCTCCGGTCCAGGTGCGCCTGGGGCTTGACTGGCCCTGGCCACCCCTGTGATGGGTAGCCAGCGTGCGTCACTCCCCTGGCTAAGTGAAATGCCTTCGCCTTCTAAGGCAGATGCGTCGGAAATGCACAGTGTTCTGCAAGAGAGTTTGTCCCCGCAGAACGCTTACAGGGAATACTGCACCTTGACCGAGTTCCAATACCTAAAGCACCAGGGGAAGCACTAGGCCGCTCCAGGGAATCACACCACTTGCCAGGCCCAGAGGCTTCGGGCCTCCAAAGCAGCCCAGGTCCGGAGCCTCCCTCCTCTTTCTGAAAGAAGAGTGCAGGCCTCAGGCTCTCTGAGCACCCAGCTGTAGCCATTGGAAGATTCCCTTCCTCCCTGCCCACAGGCGTTTTATTACAGACAACTTGTAGCTCCTCAGGGGGTTGTGCGAGACACGCCCTTCTCATCTGCATCATGCTTTCTTCTGTCACAAATCCCTTCCGCCCTCACACATGGATGTCAGGAGGAGACCAGGGAGATATGATCAACTCCGAGAAAGAACACTGGGGGGAACCCGTCATTCAAGCACCGTCCTCTTTCACTAGGTAGAGAGTGACTGAAAACAGATGCTGAGAGCAATGATAGAAGAGCGGGGTGCTGTCACTGGGAAACCACACTGGGCGGAAGACCGCACTCATCCCATATGGTATCAGGAAGATGATCATGTTGACACACACACGCATGGAAGTATGAGCTCAGTGGGTTACAACTCAGCTCCGAGGAATCACATCGTGGGGACCCCTTCATTCAAGTGCCTTCATCTTTCACCTGGTCCATAGTGACTGGAAAGAGATGCCGGACAACTCCTGTACGTGCGGGGTGCTTGATTCTGAGAACCCACCGTGGGCAGAATGCCGCATGCAGATCTCCTCCGTGTCCGAAGGGGACTCATGTTGGAAATGAGATGCACCAAAGGATAAGTTCATGGCGATGTACTCCAGAGCGAGGAAGAACACTGTCGCGAACCCTTTCTCTCCACCACCTTCCTCTCTCACGAGGATACATAAGAGTCTGAAGTCATATGCTGAGACCAAGGAAGGACGGGCAGGGCGCTTCACCTGCGAAACGACTATGCTAGAGGCAGCATTCAATTTCCATTTTCTTTGCCGAGGTGAGCAATGTTGGAAACCACGGATGTCACGATGAGATCAGTCTGATATTTTCAATTCCGAGAGAGAACACTGTGGAGAACCCCTCATTCAAGTACCTTCATCGTTCACTTGGGACATAGGGACTGAAAAGAGAGGCTGTGCAACTCCAGGAAGGGCGGGGTGCTCGACTCTGAGAACCGACAGTGCGCAGAATGCAGCATTCAGACCTCCTATCGTGTCCCTAAGGGAGTGAAGTTCGAAAACACATGCACGGCAGGATGAGCTCATAGAGACATACGCCACAGCGAGAAAGAACACAGTTGCGAAGCCGTTTTCCCAGGCCCCTTCCGCTCTCACGAGGTGGACGGAGTCTGAGGTCATAGGCAGACACTAAGGAAGGAAAGGCAGGGTGCTTGACCCTGGGAAAGCACACTATGAGGAAGGCACCGTCCACTTTCCCTATTCATTGACGAAGGTAGGAATAGTTGAAAACACTTGGGCGTCAGGATGTGTTCAGTGGGATGTATTCAACCCGGAGAGGGAACACTGTGGGGACCCCCTCAATCCACTACGGTCCTCTTTCCCTAGGTAGAAACTGATGGAAACTACATGCTGAGGCCATTGAGGAAGGCTGAGGCCCTCGGATTCGGGAAACGCACTGTTCCCTTTGCAGCATTCAGGGACCATACACCTGAACCAAGAGAGCCATGTTGGAGAACACAGGCATGTCCGTAGGAGCTCAGGATGGCACAGTCATCCCTGCAAAAGAACACAGTGGGAAAACCGCTCATTTCCCCACCGTCATCATTCACTAGGAGAGAGTGAGTGAAAACACATGCGGAGACCATTGAAGGAAGTGCGGGGTGCGGTCCTCAGGGAAACCACACTGTGCCCAAGGCAGCATTCATAGCATAATGTGTCAGGAAGAGAGTGAGGTTTGAAAACACGTGCGTGTCAGGGTGAGCTCAGTGGGATATGCTCATCTCCGAGAAGGAACAGCGTGGGGAAGCCCTCATTCAACGAACATCATCTTTCACGAGGTAGACAGTGACCGAACGCAGATGCTGAGACCAGTGAAGGAATACAAGGGGCTCAAGTCTGGGAACCGGCACCGTACTCAATACAGCCTTCAGGTTCCATACGGGTCCCCGAAGTTAGAAATGTGTGAAAACACATGCATGGCAGTAGAAGCTCAGGGTGATAAACTCAGCGTTGAGAAAGACAACTGCGGGGGACCCGTCATTCCACCACCGTCCTCTTTCACTAGGTAGGGAGTGACTGAAAACGCTTGCCGAGACCGATGAGGAAAGGGCGGGGTTCTGTCCTCTGGGAAACCACACTGGGCGCCATGCCGCATTCAGGGCATATCGCAGCAGTCAGACAGGAATGTAGAGAACACAGGCATGTCACTATGAGCTCAGTGTGATATAGGCAACTCCGAGCAACCACACTGTGGTGAACCCCTCATTGAACTGCCGTCATCGTGGACGAGGCACACCGTGAGCCAACTATGATGCTCAGACCAATGCAGGATGTATGAGGGGCTCACCTCTGCCACCCGGGGCTGTGCTGAAATCCACTTTCAGTTACGCTATTGCTTCCCTAAGCGAGTAAGGTGTGAAAACACATGCAGGGCATTATGTGCTCAGTGGGACCTACTCAGTGCCGAGAAAGAACATTGTGGGCAACCGTCATGCAACCACCGTCCTCTTTCACTAGGTACAGAGTGACTGAGAGCAGATGCCGAGACCAAGGAAGCAAGTCCAGGGGAGTCGACACTGGCAGACAAAACTGTTGGAGTTGTAGCATTCAGTCACCATCTTGGTTCACGAAGAGGGTCACGTTGGCAAACACATGGATGTCCGAATGAGCTCAGCGTGCTATACTCCACTCCGAGAGAGAAGACTGTGGGCAACCCCTCCTGCGACTACCGTCGTCTTTCACTAGGTCGATAGGGACCGGAAACAGATGGTGAGAGGAACGAAGGATGTGCGGGGTGCTCCCCTCTGGAAACCAGCACTGTGCTGAGCACAGCCTTCAGTTACCGTCTTGTGACCTTACGTTAGCAACGTTGGACGACACATGCACTGAGGGATCCGCTCAAGGTGACAACCTCCACACCGAGAAGGATCCCTACGGGGAACACGTCATGAAACGGACTTCATCTCTCCTTCCGTAGAGAGTGTCTGAAATGAGATGCTGAGACCGAGGAAGGACGTGCAGGGTCCTCGACGCTGGGAAACAACAGGGCTAGCATTGCAGCGTTCAGTTCCCATACGGTTTCAGGAAGAGTGTAAGAGTTGACAACAACGTATGGAAGTCTGCGCTCAGGTGGATGTACTCCAGCCTGAGAAGGAACACTGTGGAGAGCCCCTCATTCAACTGTCTTCATGTGCCACTTGGTAGACAGTTACTGCAAACAAATGCTGCACCGTGCCTGTCAGTGCGTGCTGCTCGACTCTGGGAAACGAACCTGCACGGAATGCAGCATCCACGTCTCCTATTGCGTCCCGAAGGGAAGAATGTCCGAAAACACATGCACGGAAGGCTGAGCTGTTTTGAACCCCTTCTGTCAACCACCTTCGTCTCTCACGAGGTAGATAGAGCCTGAAGTCCTATGCTGTGACCAAGGTAGGAAGGGCCGGGTACTTGAGCCTGTTCAACCACACTATGAGGAAGGCAGCCTTCAAAGGCCGTATTCCTTCCCGAAGTTAGCAATGTTTGAAAACACTTGGGTTGCAGGATGAGATCAGTCAGTGAAGACGTTGCAGAGCCCCATCTCTGCTGGGGATTCGGTGCCCCTCTCTGTGGAGGGGACTCCGTGCCCCAAGCTGTGCTACTTCACCAAAGACGCAGTGGATCAGTCCCGCGAGCCGGCTTGACGCCAGGGTCTTCCGTTTCTGCTGGCTAGCCTTCTGTGTCTGTGTCTCTCTGTGGTTATCGATTGTCTCCGTTGGTGTCTATTAACTTGGGACTGAGACTGACGCTCTGAGACAGAGTTCCTCCAAACCCCTTGACTTAATGATAGCCCACTAGCCCTCAGTGATTGTCAAGAAGGGTCCTTTTCAAACTTACTGCAGCTCAGAAAGGCCCACTTGGAAGGTGAGATGGCCACCGGACATCGTGGGTTGGGCCAAACTGGTTGATAACCCACCCTCTTCGATGAGAAAATCTTGCCTCCAAAGAAACCTGACGGCCTGGCGATCAGGAAAATGCACCTGCCCCCCTGGGCTTCAGAGCCGCCTAGCAAGGAAACGAAAGCCTGTGCGCCGCTCTACCCTAGCTTACAGGGTGGAAGGGAACAAGAATGAATCTTTCCCCTCACATCTCCCCGGTGTGACATGGCCTCCGGGCCGGCCGCCCGCACCGCCGCATCTCCCACGACCCCGTAGCCCTGCGCCCAGCCCGGCCAAGGTCTCCAGGGCCGTCCCCGCCCAAACCGCGGGCTCCACGAGGTGGCTCCGCCACGTGCTCTCACCCATCGACGACCACCACGCACAAAATGCCTCCGAGACCTCTTCAGAAGCTGTGGCTTTCCTCCGATGGTAGGGTCGGACCACGGACCTGCATTGACGTCCAAATTAAGCCACAGTTAAGCCTCTGCCTTGGGGATTCCAGAGGAATTACATTGTGTCTACAGACGCCAGAGTTCCGTTCAGATAGACAACAGAAAAGAAAATCCTAAAAGACACCACAAGTCAATTGACCTTGGAGACTGGCGGAGACCGGGTGGCTCTCCTCCCCTTTGCAGTCTAGAGGGTGCACAGCTCCCCCTACCTGATGGCATTAGCTCCTTTGGAAACTCGGTCGGGCCTAAACTGCATGCCCTCTCTCCAAATCGAATGGATGATTCCTAAACACACGTTTGAGTTTTCCGCTTCCGATTGCAGAAAAAGTAAGACTCTTTTCCCTTTAAACAAAGATGATTTCCAAATTCTCGTGTCAATACCTCTCCATTGGTTACCAAGCCCTCACGGGGAGAACAACGTTTCCTAAGTTAAAATTCTGCTAAGTGTACGTCAGACGGAGACAAAATTAGAAAGAAGCAATCTTCTATGTAGGAATCCTAAACCAAGTATAGAAAACAATTACATTTCTCTGGAGGGTAAAAAATGGAATTGTGCTCTAAAGAAAACTGACTGTTTAGAGAAAAATAGTTTTTAGACAACATGTGAACGTCAAATGTAGAAGGTCCGTGAAGGGAAATCTTTCAAAACATATTCAATGTGTGCTCAGGAGCACCTAAGGTTGAGGTACATGGAATTGGAAAAATACCCTGGTAGAAAGGTAAAACCCTACTTTTCTCTCTGGCCAAATCACAAAGTTTTCTCGCATTGTCAATCTGCTCTGGAGAAGACAATGTAAACAAAGGTTTTCTCCTTTTACTGGGAGGACACAGAATTAAAACTTCTTCATGTTCAAGGAGCTAGGTTTTTCTACATTTGCCTGGAAGATATTTTTGGCCACTTTGTTTCAATTGAAGAAGAAAGCTTGTAAGATTTTAATGGTCTCTAATCCTCTTTCGGATAGACTATATAACTTCCTAAGGATTTGACACACTCCCCAAGATTTCAATACGAAATAAGGCCTTTAGACCATTGAGGCCCTTTAATTGGACATGTTAAGTGACTTGGAAAAACACGATGTACAACAGTCAACCTTAGGTTGTATTGCATGGGTAAATGCTATATCTGCCCCAAGATATATGCAGCTTCGAAAGTTTCAATGTTTTGCTCTAGGGTTCTCACGTCATAATCTGATGACTTAAACTACTGTCTGTCAGAAAAGGAACGGAATTGCTTTGTAAGTTGCATCGTACTGACCTCCCCTCCAAGGTTTACAGTATCCACCTGAGATTTTGTCATGGAAATATGTGCTTGCCTTCATGCACGAACGTCCGGGGGTAATGCAACTCGTAGCCCTGAGGTCTCACTACCACCACCCTCATGACTGGGACTCGAAAGAAGACCCATGACGGAGTCCTCAACTCAAGAAGAGACGGGGGGAATGAAGAGCCTAAGTAACGTCATTTTGAGATTGAGGCGTCCATTAAGAGCAACGTCGGATTGCGCGGAGCCCCAGTTCCACGAAAAGCCTCAGATGGCTCAAGGCGAAAGCCATCCTTGGAGCGCCCTCGGATCAGCTCATCAAAAAAGCATTCCTGTGATCTGGGTCAGGGCTGGGAACTGCAGACAATGATTTTGTACACACTAGCCAATTGCTCTCCGCTTGCCCGACCCCCACGTGGGCCCTTGGAACTCACCACCTAACTGGTCATTTTTCAAAGGATTCGCAAAGGTCAGGACTGGGTCCCACCAAAAGGCATGAGCACCTCACAGATACTGAATGGTCAAAGCTGTTACCGTGGGGGCTGTCCGATTGTCATGGGTGCTTATGCGATGCTGCTCTACGTGCAACGTGTGCACTGTAACACCCCCGTCCCTGACCCCACAAGAAGCCTACTCGCTCTTGTTCGGGGCTTCACCTTGCTGCCACTACAGCGGTAGACGGATGAGCCCCGGCCCGAGCTTGTAGTAAAGACCCTTTTGGACTTGCATCGGTGTCGGCTCCTTGGTGGTCTCTGGGGACTCGCGAAGCGGGCACAACAGAGCCTTGTCCTCCTGGGAGCTACACCCACCAAGTTGTGTTGTCTGTGTCCCGGGTCCTATGCCGGGACAATTGGGCTTTCCCTCACTGTGCACAAGCAGAACCTAACGATTGGGGCTCAACTCTCACTCTGCTCCTGTGCTACGTGCGAGGCGTCAGGTCCTTTCTCCCAGAGAAGAGTGACCCTCCTGTGCAGGAGCGCCTGTTGTTTGACTCGCCCTGGCATCGTCTGTGATCCGTAGGCAGCTGACCTCACTCTCCTGGCTGATTGAAATGCCTTCGCCCTCTAAGGCAGATGGATTAGACGTGCGCAGTATTCTACAGGACAATTTTGCCCCACAAAGCCCTTACAGGGAATCCTGCACCATGACTTGGTTCCAATACCTAAAGCGCCGGTGGGAGCACTAGGCAGCTACCAGGGAATCACTCCGCTTGCTATGCCCTGAGGTTTAGGGCCTCCAAAGCAGCTCAGGTCAGGAGCCTCCCTGGTCTTTCTGAAAGAAGACTGAAGGCCTCAGGTTCTCTGAGCACCCAGGTGTAGGCAGTGGAAGTTGGCCTCCATCCCTGCCCACAGCTGTTGCTCATCACAGACGACCCTTCGCCTCTCAGGAGATTGTGCGAGGCACATCCTGTTCAGCAACATCCTGCCCTCTTGTGTCACCAAGCACTTTCGTCCTCTTTCGCTCTGCATCCTTTTCCCCACCACACCCTGCCGCTGTTTTTCTTTCAAGAAAGAGATCTGTGGAGTCCATTCAGAGTCACGGTCTCAGAGCAGTGTCCAGCATTTGTTCTGCGGGGAGGTTGTGTATGGATCTGCACATGCAGTCCCAGAGAGGTAGGGAAGCGTTGGCTTTTGCACACAGCAAGGAGAAATGAAGTCGACATGTGTCCACAGGATGATCCCATTCCCTTCCGTAAAGTGGAGCCCTGCCCTCCTTGTTGCCACACCCATCCATTGGTGACTTCTGTGTCTCGGGCCATATTTCGGGACAATTGGGCTTTCCTTCCCTTTACACAAGCAGAAACTGGAGATTGGGGGCACCTCCCACTCTGGTCCTGTGGTACGTGAGAGGAGTTAGTTCCTTGATCCCAGAGAAGAGTTACCCTCCGGTCCAGGTGCGCCTGGGGCTTGACTGGCCCTGGCCACCCCTGTGATGGGTAGCCAGCGTGCGTCACTCCCCTGGCTAAGTGAAATGCCTTCGCCTTCTAAGGCAGATGCGTCGGAAATGCACAGTGTTCTGCAAGAGAGTTTGTCCCCGCAGAACGCTTACAGGGAATACTGCACCTTGACCGAGTTCCAATACCTAAAGCACCAGGGGAAGCACTAGGCCGCTCCAGGGAATCACACCACTTGCCAGGCCCAGAGGCTTCGGGCCTCCAAAGCAGCCCAGGTCCGGAGCCTCCCTCCTCTTTCTGAAAGAAGAGTGCAGGCCTCAGGCTCTCTGAGCACCCAGCTGTAGCCATTGGAAGATTCCCTTCCTCCCTGCCCACAGGCGTTTTATTACAGACAACTTGTAGCTCCTCAGGGGGTTGTGCGAGACACGCCCTTCTCATCTGCATCATGCTTTCTTCTGTCACAAATCCCTTCCGCCCTCACACATGGATGTCAGGAGGAGACCAGGGAGATATGATCAACTCCGAGAAAGAACACTGGGGGGAACCCGTCATTCAAGCACCGTCCTCTTTCACTAGGTAGAGAGTGACTGAAAACAGATGCTGAGAGCAATGATAGAAGAGCGGGGTGCTGTCACTGGGAAACCACACTGGGCGGAAGACCGCACTCATCCCATATGGTATCAGGAAGATGATCATGTTGACACACACACGCATGGAAGTATGAGCTCAGTGGGTTACAACTCAGCTCCGAGGAATCACATCGTGGGGACCCCTTCATTCAAGTGCCTTCATCTTTCACCTGGTCCATAGTGACTGGAAAGAGATGCCGGACAACTCCTGTACGTGCGGGGTGCTTGATTCTGAGAACCCACCGTGGGCAGAATGCCGCATGCAGATCTCCTCCGTGTCCGAAGGGGACTCATGTTGGAAATGAGATGCACCAAAGGATAAGTTCATGGCGATGTACTCCAGAGCGAGGAAGAACACTGTCGCGAACCCTTTCTCTCCACCACCTTCCTCTCTCACGAGGATACATAAGAGTCTGAAGTCATATGCTGAGACCAAGGAAGGACGGGCAGGGCGCTTCACCTGCGAAACGACTATGCTAGAGGCAGCATTCAATTTCCATTTTCTTTGCCGAGGTGAGCAATGTTGGAAACCACGGATGTCACGATGAGATCAGTCTGATATTTTCAATTCCGAGAGAGAACACTGTGGAGAACCCCTCATTCAAGTACCTTCATCGTTCACTTGGGACATAGGGACTGAAAAGAGAGGCTGTGCAACTCCAGGAAGGGCGGGGTGCTCGACTCTGAGAACCGACAGTGCGCAGAATGCAGCATTCAGACCTCCTATCGTGTCCCTAAGGGAGTGAAGTTCGAAAACACATGCACGGCAGGATGAGCTCATAGAGACATACGCCACAGCGAGAAAGAACACAGTTGCGAAGCCGTTTTCCCAGGCCCCTTCCGCTCTCACGAGGTGGACGGAGTCTGAGGTCATAGGCAGACACTAAGGAAGGAAAGGCAGGGTGCTTGACCCTGGGAAAGCACACTATGAGGAAGGCACCGTCCACTTTCCCTATTCATTGACGAAGGTAGGAATAGTTGAAAACACTTGGGCGTCAGGATGTGTTCAGTGGGATGTATTCAACCCGGAGAGGGAACACTGTGGGGACCCCCTCAATCCACTACGGTCCTCTTTCCCTAGGTAGAAACTGATGGAAACTACATGCTGAGGCCATTGAGGAAGGCTGAGGCCCTCGGATTCGGGAAACGCACTGTTCCCTTTGCAGCATTCAGGGACCATACACCTGAACCAAGAGAGCCATGTTGGAGAACACAGGCATGTCCGTAGGAGCTCAGGATGGCACAGTCATCCCTGCAAAAGAACACAGTGGGAAAACCGCTCATTTCCCCACCGTCATCATTCACTAGGAGAGAGTGAGTGAAAACACATGCGGAGACCATTGAAGGAAGTGCGGGGTGCGGTCCTCAGGGAAACCACACTGTGCCCAAGGCAGCATTCATAGCATAATGTGTCAGGAAGAGAGTGAGGTTTGAAAACACGTGCGTGTCAGGGTGAGCTCAGTGGGATATGCTCATCTCCGAGAAGGAACAGCGTGGGGAAGCCCTCATTCAACGAACATCATCTTTCACGAGGTAGACAGTGACCGAACGCAGATGCTGAGACCAGTGAAGGACTACAAGGGGCTCAAGTCTGGGAACCGGCACCGTACTCAATACAGCCTTCAGGTTCCATACGGGTCCCCGAAGTTAGAAATGTGTGAAAACACATGCATGGCAGTAGAAGCTCAGGGTGATAAACTCAGCGTTGAGAAAGACAACTGCGGGGGACCCGTCATTCCACCACCGCCTCTTTCACTAGGTAGGGAGTGACTGAAAACGCTTGCCGAGACCGATGAGGAAAGGGCGGGGTTCTGTCCTCTGGGAAACCACACTGGGCGCCATGCCGCATTCAGGGCATATCGCAGCAGTCAGACAGGAATGTAGAGAACACAGGCATGTCACTATGAGCTCAGTGTGATATAGGCAACTCCGAGCAACCACACTGTGGTGAACCCCTCATTGAACTGCCGTCATCGTGGACGAGGCACACCGTGAGCCAACTATGATGCTCAGACCAATGCAGGATGTATGAGGGGCTCACCTCTGCCACCCGGGGCTGTGCTGAAATCCACTTTCAGTTACGCTATTGCTTCCCTAAGCGAGTAAGGTGTGAAAACACATGCAGGGCATTATGTGCTCAGTGGGACCTACTCAGTGCCGAGAAAGAACATTATGGGCAACCGTCATGCAACCACCGTCCTCTTTCACTAGGTACAGAGTGACTGAGAGCAGATGCCGAGACCAAGGAAGCAAGTCCAGGGGAGTCGACACTGGCAGACAAAACTGTTGGAGTTGTAGCATTCAGTCACCATCTTGGTTCACGAAGAGGGTCACGTTGGCAAACACATGGATGTCCGAATGAGCTCAGCGTGCTATACTCCACTCCGAGAGAGAAGACTGTGGGCAACCCCTCCTGCGACTACCGTCGTCTTTCACTAGGTCGATAGGGACCGGAAACAGATGGTGAGAGGAACGAAGGATGTGCGGGGTGCTCCCCTCTGGAAACCAGCACTGTGCTGAGCACAGCCTTCAGTTACCGTCTTGTGACCTTACGTTAGCAACGTTGGACGACACATGCACTGAGGGATCCGCTCAAGGTGACAACCTCCACACCGAGAAGGATCCCTACGGGGAACACGTCATGAAACGGACTTCATCTCTCCTTCCGTAGAGAGTGTCTGAAATGAGATGCTGAGACCGAGGAAGGACGTGCAGGGTCCTCGACGCTGGGAAACAACAGGGCTAGCATTGCAGCGTTCAGTTCCCATACGGTTTCAGGAAGAGTGTAAGAGTTGACAACAACGTATGGAAGTCTGCGCTCAGGTGGATGTACTCCAGCCTGAGAAGGAACACTGTGGAGAGCCCCTCATTCAACTGTCTTCATGTGCCACTTGGTAGACAGTTACTGCAAACAAATGCTGCACCGTGCCTGTCAGTGCGTGCTGCTCGACTCTGGGAAACGAACCTGCACGGAATGCAGCATCCACGTCTCCTATTGCGTCCCGAAGGGAAGAATGTCCGAAAACACATGCACGGAAGGCTGAGCTGTTTTGAACCCCTTCTGTCAACCACCTTCGTCTCTCACGAGCTAGATAGAGCCTGAAGTCCTATGCTGTGACCAAGGTAGGAAGGGCCGGGTACTTGACCCTGTTCAACCACACTATGAGGAAGGCAGCCTTCAAAGGCCGTATTCCTTCCCGAAGTTAGCAATGTTTGAAAACACTTGGGTTGCAGGATGAGATCAGTCAGTGAAGACGTTGCAGAGCCCCATCTCTGCTGGGGATTCGGTGCCCCTCTCTGTGGAGGGGACTCCGTGCCCCAAGCTGTGCTACTTCACCAAAGACGCAGTGGATCAGTCCCGCGAGCCGGCTTGACGCCAGGGTCTTCCGTTTCTGCTGGCTAGCCTTCTGTGTCTGTGTCTCTCTGTGGTTATCGATTGTCTCCGTTGGTGTCTATTAACTTGGGACTGAGACTGACGCTCTGAGACAGAGTTCCTCCAAACCCCTTGACTTAATGATAGCCCACTAGCCCTCAGTGATTGTCAAGAAGGGTCCTTTTCAAACTTACTGCAGCTCAGAAAGGCCCACTTGGAAGGTGAGATGGCCACCGGACATCGTGGGTTGGGCCAAACTGGTTGATAACCCACCCTCTTCGATGAGAAAATCTTGCCTCCAAAGAAACCTGACGGCCTGGCGATCAGGAAAATGCACCTGCCCCCCTGGGCTTCAGAGCCGCCTAGCAAGGAAACGAAAGCCTGTGCGCCGCTCTACCCTACCTTACAGGGTGGAAGGGAACAAGAATGAATCTTTCCCCTCACATCTCCCCGGTGTGACATGGCCTCCGGGCCGGCCGCCCGCACCGCCGCATCTCCCACGACCCCGTAGCCCTGCGCCCAGCCCGGCCAAGGTCTCCAGGGCCGTCCCCGCCCAAACCGCGGGCTCCACGAGGTGGCTCCGCCACGTGCTCTCACCCATCGACGACCACCACGCACAAAATGCCTCCGAGACCTCTTCAGAAGCTGTGGCTTTCCTCCGATGGTAGGGTCGGACCACGGACCTGCATTGACGTCCAAATTAAGCCACAGTTAAGCCTCTGCCTTGGGGATTCCAGAGGAATTACATTGTGTCTACAGACGCCAGAGTTCCGTTCAGATAGACAACAGAAAAGAAAATCCTAAAAGACACCACAAGTCAATTGACCTTGGAGACTGGCGGAGACCGGGTGGCTCTCCTCCCCTTTGCAGTCTAGAGGGTGCACAGCTCCCCCTACCTGATGGCATTAGCTCCTTTGGAAACTCGGTCGGGCCTAAACTGCATGCCCTCTCTCCAAATCGAATGGATGATTCCTAAACACACGTTTGAGTTTTCCGCTTCCGATTGCAGAAAAAGTAAGACTCTTTTCCCTTTAAACAAAGATGATTTCCAAATTCTCGTGTCAATACCTCTCCATTGGTTACCAAGCCCTCACGGGGAGAACAACGTTTCCTAAGTTAAAATTCTGCTAAGTGTACGTCAGACGGAGACAAAATTAGAAAGAAGCAATCTTCTATGTAGGAATCCTAAACCAAGTATAGAAAACAATTACATTTCTCTGGAGGGTAAAAAATGGAATTGTGCTCTAAAGAAAACTGACTGTTTAGAGAAAAATAGTTTTTAGACAACATGTGAACGTCAAATGTAGAAGGTCCGTGAAGGGAAATCTTTCAAAACATATTCAATGTGTGCTCAGGAGCACCTAAGGTTGAGGTACATGGAATTGGAAAAATACCCTGGTAGAAAGGTAAAACCCTACTTTTCTCTCTGGCCAAATCACAAAGTTTTCTCGCATTGTCAATCTGCTCTGGAGAAGACAATGTAAACAAAGGTTTTCTCCTTTTACTGGGAGGACACAGAATTAAAACTTCTTCATGTTCAAGGAGCTAGGTTTTTCTACATTTGCCTGGAAGATATTTTTGGCCACTTTGTTTCAATTGAAGAAGAAAGCTTGTAAGATTTCTAATGGTCTCTAATCCTCTTTCGGATAGACTATATAACTTCCTAAGGATTTGACACACTCCCCAAGATTTCAATACGAAATAAGGCCTTTAGACCATTGAGGCCCTTTAATTGGACATGTTAAGTGACTTGGAAAAACACGATGTACAACAGTCAACCTTAGGTTGTATTGCATGGGTAAATGCTATATCTGCCCCAAGATATATGCAGCTTCGAAAGTTTCAATGTTTTGCTCTAGGGTTCTCACGTCATAATCTGATGACTTAAACTACTGTCTGTCAGAAAAGGAACGGAATTGCTTTGTAAGTTGCATCGTACTGACCTCCCCTCCAAGGTTTACAGTATCCACCTGAGATTTTGTCATGGAAATATGTGCTTGCCTTCATGCACGAACGTCCGGGGTAATGCAACTCGTAGCCCTGAGGTCTCACTACCACCACCCTCATGACTGGGACTCGAAAGAAGACCCATGACGGAGTCCTCAACTCAAGAAGAGACGGGGGAATGAAGAGCCTAAGTAACGTCATTTTGAGATTGAGGCGTCCATTAAGAGCAACGTCGGATTGCGCGGAGCCCCAGTTCCACGAAAAGCCTCAGATGGCTCAAGGCGAAAGGCATCCTTGGAGCGCCCTCGGATCAGCTCATCAAAAAAGCATTCCTGTGATCTGGGTCAGGGCTGGGAACTGCAGACAATGATTTTGTACACACTAGCCAATTGCTCTCCGCTTGCCCGACCCCCACGTGGGCCCTTGGAACTCACCACCTAACTGGTCATTTTTCAAAGGATTCGCAAAGGTCAGGACTGGGTCCCACCAAAAGGCATGAGCACCTCACAGATACTGAATGGTCAAAGCTGTTACCGTGGGGGCTGTCCGATTGTCATGGGTGCTTATGCGATGCTGCTCTACGTGCAACGTGTGCACTGTAACACCCCGTCCCTGACCCCACAAGAAGCCTACTCGCTCTTGTTCGGGGCTTCACCTTGCTGCCACTACAGCGGTAGACGGATGAGCCCCGGCCCGAGCTTGTAGTAAAGACCCTTTTGGACTTGCATCGGTGTCGGCTCCTTGGTGGTCTCTGGGGACTCGCGAAGCGGGCACAACAGAGCCTTGTCCTCCTGGGAGCTACACCCACCAAGTTGTGTTGTCTGTGTCCCGGGTCCTATGCCGGGACAATTGGGCTTTCCCTCACTGTGCACAAGCAGAACCTAACGATTGGGGCTCAACTCTCACTCTGCTCCTGTGCTACGTGCGAGGCGTCAGGTCCTTTCTCCCAGAGAAGAGTGACCCTCCTGTGCAGGAGCGCCTGTTGTTTGACTCGCCCTGGCATCGTCTGTGATCCGTAGGCAGCTGACCTCACTCTCCTGGCTGATTGAAATGCCTTCGCCCTCTAAGGCAGATGGATTAGACGTGCGCAGTATTCTACAGGACAATTTTGCCCCACAAAGCCCTTACAGGGAATCCTGCACCATCACTTGGTTCCAATACCTAAAGCGCCGGTGGGAGCACTAGGCAGCTACCAGGGAATCACTCCGCTTGCTATGCCCTGAGGTTTAGGGCCTCCAAAGCAGCTCAGGTCAGGAGCCTCCCTGGTCTTTCTGAAAGAAGACTGAAGGCCTCAGGTTCTCTGAGCACCCAGGTGTAGGCAGTGGAAGTTGGCCTCCATCCCTGCCCACAGCTGTTGCTCATCACAGACGACCCTTCGCCTCTCAGGAGATTGTGCGAGGCACATCCTGTTCAGCAACATCCTGCCCTCTTGTGTCACCAAGCACTTTCGTCCTCTTTCGCTCTGCATCCTTTCCCCACCACACCCTGCCGCTGTTTTTCTCTCAAGAAAGAGATCTGTGGAGTCCATTCAGAGTCACGGTCTCAGAGCAGTGTCCAGCATTTGTTCTGCGGGGAGGTTGTGTATGGATCTGCACATGCAGTCCCAGAGAGGTAGGGAAGCGTTGGCTTTTGCACACAGCAAGGAGAAATGAAGTCGACATGTGTCCACAGGATGATCCCATTCCCTTCCGTAAAGTGGAGCCCTGCCCTCCTGGTTGCCACACCCATCCATTGGTGACTTCTGTGTCTCGGGCCATATTTCGGGACAATTGGGCTTTCCTTCCCTTTACACAAGCAGAAACTGGAGATTGGGGGGCACCTCCCACTCTGGTCCTGTGGTACGTGAGAGGAGGTAGTTCCTTGATCCCAGAGAAGAGTTACCCTCCGGTCCAGGTGCGCCTGGGGCTTGACTGGCCCTGGCCACCCCTGTGAGGTAGCCAGCGTGCGTCACTCCCCTGGCTAAGTGAAATGCCTTCGCCTTCTAAGGCAGATGCGTCGGAAATGCACAGTGTTCTGCAAGAGAGTTTGTCCCCGCAGAAGGCTTACAGGGAATACTGCACCTTGACCGAGTTCCAATACCTAAAGCACCAGGGGAAGCACTAGGCCGCTCCAGGGAATCACACCACTTGCCAGGCCCAGAGGCTTCGGGCCTCCAAAGCAGCCCAGGTCCGGAGCCTCCCTCCTCTTTCTGAAAGAAGAGTGCAGGCCTCAGGCTCTCTGAGCACCCAGCTGTAGCCATTGGAAGATTCCCTTCCTCCCTGCCCACAGGCGTTTTATTACAGACAACTTGTAGCTCCTCAGGGGTTGTGCGAGACACGCCCTTCTCATCTGCATCATGCTTTCTTCTGTCACAAATCCCTTCCGCCCTCACACATGGATGTCAGGAGGAGAGCAGGGAGATATGATCAACTCCGAGAAAGAACACTGGGGGGAACCCGTCATTCAAGCACCGTCCTCTTTCACTAGGTAGAGAGTGACTGAAACAGATGCTGAGAGCAATGATAGAAGAGCGGGGTGCTGTCACTGGGAAACCACACTGGGCGGAAGACCGCACTCATCCCATATGGTATCAGGAAGATGATCATGTTGACACACACACGCATGGAAGTATGAGCTCAGTGGGTTACAACTCAGCTCCGAGGAATCACATCGTGGGGACCCCTTCATTCAAGTGCCTTCATCTTTCACCTGGTCCATAGTGACTGGAAAGAGATGCCGGACAACTCCTGTACGTGCGGGGTGCTTGATTCTGAGAACCCACCGTAGGCAGAATGCCGCATGCAGATCTCCTCCGTGTCCGAAGGGGACTCAGGTTGGAAATGAGAGGCACCAAAGGATAAGTTCATGGCGATGTACTCCAGAGCGAGGAAGAACACTGTCGCGAACCCTTTCTCTCCACCACCTTCCTCTCTCACGAGGATACATGAGTCTGAAGTCATATGCTGAGACCAAGGAAGGACGGGCAGGGCGCTTCACCTGCGAAACGACTATGCTAGAGGCAGCATTCAATTTCCATTTTCTTTGCCGAGGTGAGCAATGTTGGAAACCACGGATGTCACGATGAGATCAGTCTGATATTTTCAATTCCGAGAGAGAACACTGTGGAGAACCCCTCATTCAAGTACCTTCATCGTTCACTTGGGACATAGGGACTGAAAAGAGAGGCTGTGCAACTCCAGGAAGGGCGGGGTGCTCGACTCTGAGAACCGACAGTGCGCAGAATGCAGCATTCAGACCTCCTATCGTGTCCCTAAGGGAGTGAAGTTCGAAAACACATGCACGGCAGGATGAGCTCATAGAGACATACGCCACAGCGAGAAAGAACACAGTTGCGAAGCCGTTTTCCCAGGCCCCTTCCGCTCTCACGAGGTGGACGGAGTCTGAGGTCATAGGCAGACACTAAGGAAGGAAAGGCAGGGTGCTTGACCCTGGGAAAGCACACTATGAGGAAGGCACCGTCCACTTTCCCTATTCATTGACGAAGGTAGGAATAGTTGAAAACACTTGGGCGTCAGGATGTGTTCAGTGGGATGTATTCAACCCGGAGAGGGAACACTGTGGGGACCCCCTCAATCCACTACGGTCCTCTTTCCCTAGGTAGAAACTGATGGAAACTACATGCTGAGGCCATTGAGGAAGGCTGAGGCCCTCGGATTCGGGAAACGCACTGTTCCCTTTGCAGCATTCAGGGACCATACACCTGAACCAAGAGAGCCATGTTGGAGAACACAGGCATGTCCGTAGGAGCTCAGGATGGCACAGTCATCCCTGCAAAAGAACACAGTGGGAAAACCGCTCATTTCCCCACCGTCATCATTCACTAGGAGAGAGTGAGTGAAAACACATGCGGAGACCATTGAAGGAAGTGCGGGGTGCGGTCCTCAGGGAAACCACACTGTGCCCAAGGCAGCATTCATAGCATAATGTGTCAGGAAGAGAGTGAGGTTTGAAAACACGTGCGTGTCAGGGTGAGCTCAGTGGGATATGCTCATCTCCGAGAAGGAACAGCGTGGGGAAGCCCTCATTCAACGAACATCATCTTTCACGAGGTAGAGAGTGACCGAACGCAGATGCTGAGACCAGTGAAGGACTACAAGGGGCTCAAGTCTGGGAACCGGCACCGTACTCAATACAGCCTTCAGGTTCCATACGGGTCCCCGAAGTTAGAAATGTGTGAAAACACATGCATGGCAGTAGAAGCTCAGGGTGATAAACTCAGCGTTGAGAAAGACAACTGCGGGGGACCCGTCATTCCACCACCGTCCTCTTTCACTAGGTAGGGAGTGACTGAAAACGCTTGCCGAGACCGATGAGGAAAGGGCGGGGTTCTGTCCTCTGGGAAACCACACTGGGCGCCATGCCGCATTCAGGGCATATCGCAGCAGTCAGACAGGAATGTAGAGAACACAGGCATGTCAGTATGAGCTCAGTGTGATATAGGCAACTCCGAGCAACCACACTGTGGTGAACCCCTCATTGAACTGCCGTCCTCGTGGACGAGGCACACCGTGAGCCAACTATGATGCTCAGACCAATGCAGGATGTATGAGGGGCTCACCTCTGCCACCCGGGGCTGTGCTGAAATCCACTTTCAGTTGCGCTATTGCTTCCCTAAGCGAGTAAGGTGTGAAAACACATGCAGGGCATTATGTGCTCAGTGGGACCTACTCAGTGCCGAGAAAGAACATTATGGGCAACCGTCATGCAACCACCGTCCTCTTTCACTAGGTACAGAGTGACTGAGAGCAGATGCCGAGACCAAGGAAGCAAGTCCAGGGGAGTCGACACTGGCAGACAAAACTGTTGGAGTTGTAGCATTCAGTCACCATCTTGGGTCACGAAGAGGGTCACGTTGGCAAACACATGGATGTCCGAATGAGCTCAGCGTGCTATACTCCACTCCGAGAGAGAAGACTGTAGGCAACCCCTCCTGCAACTACCGTCGTCTTTCACTAGGTCGATAGGGACCGGAAACAGATGGTGAGAGGAACGAAGGATGTGCGGGGTGCTCCCCTCTGGAAACCAGCACTGTGCTGAGCACAGCCTTCAGTTACCGTCTTGTGACCTTACGTTAGCAACGTTGGACGACACATGCACTGAGGGATCCGCTCAAGGTGACAACCTCCACACCGAGAAGGATCCCTACGGGGAACACGTCATGAAACGGACTTCATCTCTCCTTCCGTAGAGAGTATCTGAAATGAGATGCTGAGACCGAGGAAGGACGTGCAGGGTCCTCGACACTGGGAAACAACACGGCTAGCATTGCAGCGTTCAGTTCCCATACGGTTTCAGGAAGAGTGTAATAGTTGACAACAATGTATGGAAGTCTGCGCTCAGGTGGATGTACTCCAGCCTGAGAAGGAACACTGTGGAGAGCCCCTCATTCAACTGTCTTCATGTGCTACTTGGTAGACAGTTACTGCAAACAAATGCTGCACCGTGCCTGTCAGTGCGTGCTACTCGACTCTGGGAAACGAACCTGCACGGAATGCAGCATCCACGTCTCCTATTGCGTCCCGAAGGGAAGAATGTCCGAAAACACATGCACGGAAGGCTGAGCTGTTTTGAACCCCTTCTGTCAACCACCTTCGTCTCTCACGAGGTAGACAGAGCCTGAAGTCCTATGCTGTGACCAAGGTAGGAAGGGCCGGGTACTTGACCCTGTTCAACCACACTATGAGGAAGGCAGCCTTCAAAGGCCGTATTCCTTCCCGAAGTTAGCAATGTTTGAAAACACTTGGGTTGCAGGATGAGATCAGTCAGTGAAGACGTTGCAGAGCCCCATCTCTGCTGGGGATTCGGTGCCCCTCTCTGTGGAGGGGACTCCGTGCCCCAAGCTGTGCTACGTCACCAAAGACGCAGTGGATCAGTCCCGCGAGCCGGCTTGACGCCAGGGTCTTCCGTTTCTGCTGGCTAGCCTTCTGTGTCTGTGTCTCTCTGTGGTTATCGATTGTCTCCGTTGGTGTCTATTAACTTGGGACTGAGACTGACGCTCTGAGGCAGAGTTCCTCCAAACCCCTTGACTTAATGATAGCCCACTAGCCCTCAGTGATT
>JAESUZ010004670.1:0-12436 GCA_017311185.1 Proteles cristata cristata
CTGTGTGGCAGTCATCATTCCTCTACTATCCTGACTTTCCTGGAAGCGGTGCTTCCGAACAGGTGCTGATCCAGTGCAGTGAAGGGCAGGGTGCTCGACTCAGGGAAAACACACCAGGAGGCTTGTACCGCTACGTTCCCCTCGGGTCTCGCTAAGTTAGTAATGATGAACACACTCACGGCAGTCTTAGCTCTGTTCGATACACTGCACACCGAGAAAGAACACTCTGCTGAAGCCCTCATTCAACTACCGTCACCGTTCCCTAGGTAGATCGCGAGCGAAAGCAGATGCGGAGACCAATCAACGAGGAGCCGGGTACTGGAGTCTTGGAACCAACACTGCGGAATGCAGTCCTCAGCTCCCATACCGTTTTGCTGTGGGCGTCATGGGTCAAAACCTACAGGGTGCCACAAGCCAAGTGCGCCCACCCAAACCCCGGGGAGCGAACACTGTGTGGAAGGCATCAGTCCTCTACTATCCTGACTTTCCTGGAAGCTGTGATTCTGAATAGTTCCTGATGCAGTGCAGTGAAGGGCCGGGTGCTTGACTCTGGGAAGACAAACCAGGGGGAAAGCAACACTCCGTTAACCCTATGGTCTCGCAGAGTTAGTAATGATGAACACACACGCACGGCAGTCTTAGCTCTGTGCCATACACTGCACACCGAGAAAGAACACTCTGCTGAAGCCCTCATTCAACTACCGTCATCGTCCCTAGGTAGATCGCGAGTGAAAGCAGATGCGGAGACCAACCACGGAGGAGCCTATGTAAAACTATGCAGGGAAGCATAAGCTCAACGCCTCTTACTAAAAGCTGGGAAAGAACACTGTGTGGCAGTCATCAGTCCTCTCCTATCCTGACTTTCCTGGAAGCGGTGCTTCCGAACAGGTGCTGATCCAGTGCAGTGAAGGGCAGGGTGCCCGACTCAGGGAAAACACACCAGGAGGCTTGCACCGCTACGTTCCCCTCGGGTCTCGCTAAGTTAGTAATGATGAACACACACGCACGGCAGTCTTAGCTCTGTGCGATACACTGCACACCGAGAAAGAACACTCTGCTGAAGCCCTCATTCAACTACCGGCACCGTTCCCTAGGTAGATCGCGAGCGAAAGCAGATGCGGAGACCAACCAAGGAGGAGCCCGGTGCTGGAGTCTTGGGAACCAACACTGCGGAATGCAGCACTCGGCCCCCATACCGTTTCACAGGGGGCGTCATGGGTCAAAACCTACGCAGGGAAGCTACGAACAAAGCTGCGCCCACTCAAACCAATGGAAAGAATATTTGGGAAGGGGTATCATTCTACCATCCCTATTTTCCTGGAAGCTGTGATTCGAACAGTTGTGCTGATCCAGTGCATGAAGGGCAGGGTGCTTGACTCTGGGAAGACAAACCAGGGGGAAAGCAACACTCCGTTAACCCTATGGTCTCGCAGAGTTAGTAATGATGAACACACACGCACGGTCTTTAGCTCAGCTGACACACTGCACACCGAGAAAGAACACTTGCTGAAGCCCTCATTCAACTACCGCTATCGTTCTCAGGTAGATCGGGCGAGCGAAAGCAGATGCGGAGACCAAGCAAGGAGGAGCCGGGTGCTGGAGTCTTGGGAACCAACACTGCGGAATGCAGTCCTCAGCTCCCATACCGTTGTGCTGTGGGCGTCATGGGTCAAAACCTATACAGGGAAGCATAAGCTAAGTGCGTTCACCTAAACCCTGGGAGTGAACACTGTGTGGAAGGCATCATTCCTCTACTATCCTGACTTTCCTGGAAGCTGTGATTCCGAATACTTCCTGATGCAGTGCAGTGAAGGGCCGGGTGCTTGACTCTGGGAAGACAAACCAGGGGGAAAGCAACACTCCGTTAACCCTATGATCTCGCAGAGTTAGTAATGATGAACACACACGCACGGCAGTCTTAGCTCTGTGCGATACACTGCACACCGAGAAAGAACACTCTGCTGAGGCCCTCATTCAACTACCGTCATCGTTCCCTAGGTAGATCGCGAGTGAAAGCAGGTGCGGAGACCAACCACGGAGGAGCCTATGTAAAACTATGCAGGGAAGCATAAGCTCAACGCCTCTTACTAAAAGCTGGGAAAGAACACTGTGTGGCAGTCATCATTCTCCTCCTATCCTGACTTTCCTGGAAGCGGTGCTTCCGAACAGGTGCTGATCCAGTGCAGTGAAGGGCAGGGTGCTCGACTCAGGGAAAACACACCAGGAGGCTTGCACCACGACGTTCCCCTCTGGTCTCGCTAAGTTAGTAATGAGGAACACACGCATGGCAGTCTTAGCTCTGTTCGATACCCTGCACACCGAGAATGAACACTGTGCTGAAGCCCTCATTCAACTACCGTCATCGTTCCCTAGGTAGATCGCGAGTGAAAGCAGATGCGGAGACCAACCACGGAGGAGCCTATGTAAATCTATGCAGGGAAGAATAAGCTCAACGCCTCTTACTAAAAGCTGGGAAAGAACACTGTGTGGCAGTCATCATTCCTCTCCTATCCTGACTTTCCTGGAAGCGGTGCTTCCAAACAGGTGCTGATCCAGTGCAGTGAAGGGCAGGGTGCTCGACTCAGGGAAAACACACCAGGAGGCTTGCAACACTACGTTCCCCTCTGGTCTCGCTAAGTTAGTAATGAGGAACACACGCATGCCAGTCTTACCTCTGTTCGATACACTGCACACCGAGAAAGAACACTCTGCTGAAGCCCTCATTCAACTACCGTCATCGTTCCCTAGGTAGATCGCGAGTGAAGCAGATGCGGAGACCAACCACGGAGGAGCCCATGTAAAACTATGCAGGGAAGCATAAGCTCAACGCCTCTTACTAAAAGCTGGGAAAGAACACTGTGTGGCAGTCATCAATCCTCTCCTATCCTGACTTTCCTGGAAGCGGTGCTTCCGAACAGGTGCTGATCCAGTGCAGTGAAGGGCAGGGTGCTCGACTCAGGGAAAACACACCAGGAGGCTTGCACCACTACGTCTCTCGGGTCTCGCTGCTAGTAATGAGGAACACACGCACGGCAGTTCAGCCTGTTCGATACACTGCACACCGAGAATGAACACTGTGCTGAATCCCTCTCATTCAACTACCGTCACCGTTATTTGTGGTAGATCGCAGCGAAAGCAGATGAGACCACCTAAGGAGGAGCTGGGTGCTGGAGTCTTGGGAACCAACACTGCGGAATGCAGCACCTCGGCCCCCTATACCGCTTCACTGGGGGCGCTATGGGTCAAAACCTACGCAGGGAAGCAGGAACAAAGTGTGCTCACCTAAACGCTGGGAAAGAACACTGTGGGGAAGGCATCATTCCCCTACCATCCTCATTTTCCTGGAAGCCAGATTCCGAAATAGCTGCTGATCCAGTGCAGTGAAGGGCAGGGTGCTTGACTCTGGGAAGACAAACCAGGGGGAAAGCAACACTCCGTTAACCCTATGGTCTCGCTGAGTTAGTAATGATGAACACACACGCACGGCAGTCTTAGCTCTGTGCGATACACTGCCCACCGAGAAAGAACACTCTGCTGAAGCCCTCATTCAACTACCGTCATCGCTCCCTAGGTAGATCGCGAGCGAAAGCAGATGCGGAGACCAAGCAAGGAGGAGCCGGGTGCTGGAGTCTTGGGAATCAACACTGCGGAATGCAGTACTCAGCTCCCATACCGTTTTGCTGTGGGCGTCATGGGTCAAACCTATACAGGGAAGCATAAGCTAAGTGCGTTCACCTAAACCCTGGGAGCGAACACTGTGTGGAAGGCATCATTCCTCTACTATCCTGACTTTCCTGGAAGCTGTGATTCCGAATAGTTCCTGATGCAGTGCAGTGAAGGGCAGGTTACTTGACTCTGGGAAAACAAACCAGGCGGAATGCAACACTCCAATAACCCTATCTTTTCGCGGCTAGTAATGATGAAATACACACGCACGGCAGTCTTAGCCTGTGCGGCTACACTGCACACCGAGAAAGAACACTCTGCTGAAGCCTCTATTCAACTACCGCATCGTTCCCTAGGGTAGATCGCGAGAAAGCAGATGCGGAGACCAACCACGGAGGAGCCTATGTAAACTATGCAGTGGAAGCATAAGCCAACGCCTCTTACTGCTGGGAAAGAACACTGTGTGGCAGTCATCATTCCTCTCCTATCCTGATTCTTCCTGGAAGCGGTGCTTCCGAACAGGTGCTGATCCAGTGCAAGTGAAGAGCAGGGTGCTCGACTCAGGGAAAACATACCAGGAGGCTTGCACCACTACGTTCCCCTCGGGTCTCGCTAAGTTAGTAATGAGGAACACACTCACGGCACTCTTAGCTCCGTACGATACACTGCACACCGAGAATGAACACTGTGCTGAATCCCTCATTCAACTACCGTCACCGTTCCCTAGGTACATCGCGAGCGAAAGCAGATGCGGAGAACAACCAAGGAGGAGCCGGGTGCTGGAGTCTTGGGAACCAACACTGCGGAATGCAGCACTCGGCCCCCATACCGTTTCACTGGGGGCGTCATGGGTCAAAACCTACGCAGGGAAGCATGAACAAAGTGTGCTCACCTAAACGCTGGGAAAAGAACACTGTGGGGAAGGCATCATTCCCCTACCATCCTCATTTTCCTGGAAGCTGTGATTTCGAACAGTTGCTGATCCAGTGCAGTGAAGGGCAGGGTGCTTGACTCTGGGAAGACAAACCAGGGGGAAAGCAACACTCCGTTAACCCTATGGTCTTGCAGAGTTAGTAATGATGAACACACACGCACGGCAGTCTTAGCTCTGTGCGATACACTGCACACCGAGAAAGAACACTCTGCTGAAGCCCTCATTCAACTACCGTCATCGTTCCCTAGGTAGATCATGAGTGAAAGCAGATGCGGAGACCAATCAAGGAGGGAGCCGGTGCTGAGTCTTGGGAACCAACATCATGGAATGCAGTCCTCAGCTCCTACAATGTTTTGCTGTGGGCAGGGTCAAAACCCATACAGGAAGCACAAGCCAGTGCGTTCACCTAAACCCTGGGAGCGAACACTGTGTGGAAGGCATCATTCCTCTACTATCCTGACTGTCCTGGAAGCTGTGATTCCGAATAGTTCCTGATGCAGTGCAGTGAAGGGCAGGTTGCTTGACTCTGGGAAGACAAACCAGGGGGAAAGCAACACTCCGTTAACCCTATGGTCTCGCAGAGTTAGTAATGATGAACACACGCACGGCAGTCTTAGCTCTGTGCGATACACTGCACACCGAGAAAGAACACTCTGCTGAAGCCCTCATTCAACTACCGTCATCGTTCCCTATGTAGATCGTGAGTGAAAGCAGATGCGGAGACCAACCACGGAGGAGCCTATGTAAAACTATGCAGGGAAGCATAAGCTCAACGCCTCTTACTAAAAGCTGGGAAAGAACACTGTGTGGCAGTCATCATTCCTCTCCTATCCTGACTTTCCTGGAAGCGGTGCGTCCGAACAGGTGCTGATCCAGTGCAGTGAAGGGCAGGGTGCTCGACTCAGGGAAAACACACCAGGAGGCTTGCACCGCTACGTTCCCCTCGGGTCTCGCTAAGTTAGTAATGATGAGCACACACGCACGGCAGTCTTAGCTCTGTGCGATACACTGCACACCGAGAAAGAACACTGTGCTGAATCCCTCATTCAACTACCGTCATCGTTCCCTAAGTAGATCGCGAGTGAAAGCAGATGCGGAGACCAATCAAGGAGGAGCCGGGTGCTGGAGTCTTGGGAACCAACACTGCGGAATGCAGTCCTCAGCTCCCATACCGTTTTGCTGTGGGCGTCATGGGTCAAAACCTATACAGGGAAGCATAAGCTAAGTGCGTTCACCTAAACCCTGGGAACGAACACTGTGTGGAAGGCATCATTCCTCTACTATCCTGACTTTCCTGGAAGCTGTGATTCCGAATAGTTCCTGATGCAGTGCAGTGAAGGGCAGGCTGTTTGACCTCTGGGAAAACAAACCAGGCGGAATGCAACACTCCAATAACCCTATCTTTTCGCTTAAGTTAGTAATGATGAACATACACACGCACGGCAGTCTTAGCTCTGTGCGATACACTGCAATAACTTCCAGAAAGAACACTCTGCTGAGGCCCTCATTCAACTACCGCCAAATGTTCCCTAGGCAGATCGCAAAGAGTTGCAGATGCGGAGACCAACCACTGAGGGAGCTTGGTGTAAAATCTATGTAGGAAGTATAAGCTCAACGCTCTACTAAAGCTGGAAAGAACACTGTGTGGCAGTCATTCCTCTCCTATCCTGATTTTCTGAAGCGGTGCTTCCGAACAGTTGCTGATCCAGTGCAGTGAAGGGCAGGGTGTTTGACTCTGGGAAGACAAACCAGGGGGAAAGCAACACTCCGTTAACCCTATGGTCTCGCAGAGTTAGTAATGATGAACACACACGCACGGCAGTCTTAGCTCTGTGCGATACACTGCACACCGAGAAAGAACACTCTGCTGAAGCCCTCATTCAACTACCGTCATCGTTCCCTAGGTAGATCGCGAGCGAAAGCAGATGCGGAGATCAAGCAAGGAGGAGCCGGGTGCTGGAGTCTTGGGAACCAACACTGCGGAATGCAGTCCTCAGCTCCCATACCGTTTTGCTGTGGGCGTCATGGTCAAAAACCTACAGGGAAGCATAAGCTAAGTGCGTTCACCTTAAACCCTTGGGAGCGAACACTGTGTGGAAGGCATCATTCCTTCACTATCCTGACTTTCCTGGAAGCTGTGATTCCGAACAGTTGCTGATCCAGTGCAGTGAAGGGCAGGGTGCTTGACTCTGGGAAGACAAACCAGGGGGAAAGCAACACTCCGTTAACCCTATGGTCTCGCAGAGTTAGCAATGATGAACACACACGCACGGCAGTCTTAGCTCTGTGCGATACACTGCCCACCGAGAAAGAACACTCTGCTGAAGCCCTCATTCAACTACCGTCATCGCTCCCTAGGTAGATCGCGAGCGAAAGCAGATGCGGAGACCAAGCAAGGAGGAGCCTATGTAAAACTATGCAGGAAGAAGCAGCTCAACGCCTCTTACTAAAAAGCTGGGAAAGAACACTGTGTGGCAGTCATCATTCCTCTCCTATCCTGACTTTCCCAAATGCTTCCGAACAGGTGCTGATCCAGTGCAGTGAAGGGCAGGGTGCTCGACTCAGGGAAAACACACCAGGAGGCTTGCAACACTACGGTCCCCTCTGGTCTCGCTAAGTTAGTAATGAGGAACACACGCATGCCAGTCTTAGCTCTGTTCGATACACTGCACACCGAGAAATGAACACTGTGCTGAAGCCCTCATTCAACTACCGTCATCGTTCCCTAGGTAGATCGCGAGTTAAAGCAGATGCGGAGACCAACCACGGAGGAGCCTATGTAAAACTATGCAGGGAAGCATAAGCTCAACGCCTCTTACTAAAAGCTGGGAAAGAACACTGTGTGGCAGTCATCATTCCTCTCCTATCCTGACTTTCCTGGAAGCAGTGCTTCCGAACAGGTGCTGATCCAGTGCAGTGAAGGGCAGGGTGCTCGACTCAGGGAAAACACACCAGGAGGCTTGCACCACTACGTTCCCCTCGGGTCTCGCTAAGTTAGTAATGAGGAACACACGCACGACAGTCTTAGCTCTGTTCAATACACTGCACACCGAGAATGAACACTGTGCTGAATCCCTCATTCAACTACCGTCACCGTTCCCTAGGTGAATCGCGGCGAAAGCAATGCGGAGACCAATCAAGGAGGAGCCGGGTGCTGAGTCTTGGGAACTAACACTGCGGAATGCAGCACTCGGCCCCCATACCGTTTCACAGGGGGCGTCATGGGTCAAAACCTACTCAGGGAAGCATAAACGAAGTGTGCTCACCTAAACGCTGGGAAAGAACACTGTGGGGAAAGCATCATTCCCCTACCATCCGCATTTTTCTGGAAGCTGTGATTCCGAACAGTTGCAGATCCAGTGCAGTGAAGGGCAGGGTGCTTGACTCTGGGAAGACAAACCAGGGGGAAAGCAACACTCCGTTAGCCCTATGGTCTCGCAGAGTTAGTAATGATGAACACACACGCACGGCAGTCTTAGCTCTGTGCGATACACTGCACACCGAGAAAGAACACTCTGCTGAAGCCCTCATTCAACTACCGTCATCGTTCCCTATGTAGATCGTGAGTGAAAGCAGATGCGAAGGAGGAGCCGGGTGCTGGGTGCAGAACCAACACTGCGGAATACCCTCGCTCCATACCGTTTTGCTGGCCCTATACAGGGAAGCAGCTAGTGGAACACCTAAACCCCTGGGAGCGAACACTGTGTGGAAGGCATCATTCCTCTACTATCCTGACTTTCCTGGAAGCTGTGATTCCGAATAGTTCCTGATGCAGTGCAGTGAAGGGCAGGTTGCTTGACTCTGGGAAAACAAACCAGGCGGAATGCAACACTCCAATAACCCTATCTTTTCGCTAAGTTAGTAATGATGAACACACACGCACGGCAGTCTTAGCTCTGTGCGATACACTGCACACCGAGAAAGAACACTGCTGAAGCCCTCATTCAACTACCGTCATCGTTCCCTAGGTAGATCGCGAGTGAAAGCAGATGCGGAGACCAAACACGGAGGAGCCTATGTAAAACTATGCAGGGAAGCATAAGCTCAACGCCTCTTACTAAAAGCTGGGAAAGAACACTGTGTGGCAGTCATCATTTCTCTCCTATCCTGACTTTCCTGGAAGCGGTGCTTCCGAACAGGTGCTGATCCAGTGCAGTGAAGGGCAGGGTGCCCGACTCAGGGAAAACACACCAGGAGGCTTGCACCGCTACGTTCCCCTCGGGTCTCGCTAAGTTAGTAATGATGAACACACACGCACGGCAGTCTTAGCTCTGTGCGATACACTGCACACCGAGAAAGAACACTCTGCGGAAGCCCTCATTCAACTACCGTCATCGTTCCCTAGGTAGATCGCGAGCGAACGCAGATGCGGAGACCAACCAAGGAGGAGCCGGGTGCTGGAGTCTTGGGAACCAACACTGCGGAATGCAGCACTCGGCCCCCATACCGTTTCACAGGGGGCGTCATGGGTCAAAACCTACGCAGGATGCATAAACGAAGTGTACTCACCTAAACGCTGGGAAAGAACACTGTGGGGAAGGCATCATTCCCCTACCATCCTCATTTTCCTGGAAGCTGTGATTCCGAACAGTTGCTGATCCAGTGCAGTGAAGGGCAGGGTGCTTGACTCTGGGAAGACAAACCAGGGGAAAGCAACACTCCGTTAACCCTATGGTCTCGCAGAGTTTTTAATGATGAACACACACGCACGGCAGTCTTAGCTCTGTGCGATACACTGCACACCGAGAAAGAACACTCTGCTGAAGCCCTCATTCAACTACCGTCATCGTTCCCTAGGTAGATCGCGGGTGAAAGCAGATGCGGAGACCAACCACGGAGGAGCCTATGTAAAACTATGCAGGGAAGCATAAGCTCAACGCCTCTTACTAAAAGCTGGGAAAGAACACTGTGTGGCAGTCAGCATTCTTCTCTTATCCTGACTTTCCTGGAAGCGATGCTTCCGAACAGGTGCTGATCCAGTGCAGTGAAGAGCAGGGTGCTCGACTCAGGGAAAACACACCAGGAGGCTTGCACCGCTACGTTCCCCTCGGGTCTCGCTAAGTTAGTAATGATGAACACACTCACAGCAGTCATAGCTCTGTTCGATACACTGCACACCGAGAAAGAACACTCTGCTGAAGCCCTCATTCAACTACCGGCACCGTTCCCTAGGTAGATCGCGAGCGAAAGCAGATGTGGAGACCAACCAAGGAGGAGCCGGGTGCTGGAGTCTTGGGAACCAACACTGCGGAATGCAGCACTCGGCCCCCATACCGTTTCACAGGGGCGTCATGGGTCAAAACCTACGCAGGGAAGCATAAACGAAGTGTGCTCACCTAAACGCTGGGAAAGAACACTGTGGGGAAGGCATCATTCCCCTACCATCCTCATTTTCCTGGAAGCTGTGATTCCGAACAGTTGCTGATCCAGTGCAGTGAAGGGCAGGGTGCTTGACTCTGGGAAGACAAACCAGGGGGAAAGCAACACTCCGTTAACCCTATGGTCTCGCAGAGTTAGTAATGATGAACACACACGCACGGCAGTCTTAGCTCTGTGCGATACACTGCACACCGAGAAAGAACACTCTGCTGAAGCCCTCATTCAACTACCGTCATCGTTCCCTAGGTAGATCGCGAGTGAAAGCAGATGCGGAGACCAACCACGGAGGAGCCTATGTAAAACTATGCAGGGAAGCATAAGCTCAACGCCTCTTACTAAAAGCTGGGAAAGAACACTGTGTGGCAGTCATCATTCCTCTCCTATCCTGACTTTCCTGGAAGCGGTGCTTCCGAACAGGTGCTGATCCAGTGCAGTGAAGGGCAGGGTGCTCGACTCAGGGAAAACACACCAGGAGGCTTGCACCGCTACGTTCCCCTCGGGTCTCGCTAAGTTAGTAATGAGGAACACACTCACAGCAGTCTTAGCTCTGTTCGATACACTGCACACCGAGAATGAACACTGTGCTGAATCCCTCATTCAACTACCGTCACCGTTCCCTAGGTAGATCGCGAGCGAAAGCAGATGCGGAGACCAACCAAGGAGGAGCCGGGTGCTGGAGTCTTGGGAACCAACACTGCGGAATGCAGCACTCGGCCCCCATACCGTTTCACTGGGGGCGTCATGGGTCAAAACCTACGCAGGGAAGCATAAACGAAGTGTGGTCACCTAAACGCTGGGAAATAACACTGTGGGGAAGGCATCATTCCCCTACCATCCTCATTTTTCTGGAAGCTGTGATTCCGAACAGTTGCTGATCCAGTGCAGTGAAGGGCAGGGTGCTTGACTCTGGGAAGACAAACCAGGGGAAAGCAACACTCCGTTAACCCTATGGTCTCGCAGAGTTTTTAATGATGAACACACACGCACGGCAGTCTTAGCTCTGTGCGATACACTGCACACCGAGAAAGAACACTCTGCTGAAGCCCTCATTCAACTACCGTCACTGTTCCCTAGGTAGATCGCGAGCGAAAGCAGATGCGGAGACCAATCAAGGAGGAGCCGGGTACTGGAGTCTTGGGAACCAACACTGCGGAATACAGTCCTCAGCTCCCATACCGTTTTGCTGTGGGCGTCATGGGTCAAAACCTATACAGGGAAGCATAAGCTAAGTGCGTTCACCCAAACCCTGGGAGCGAACACTGTGTGGAAGGCATCATTCCTCTACTATCCTGACTTTCCTGGAAGCTGTGATTCCGAATAGTTCCTGATGCAGTGCAGTGAAGGGCCGGGTGCTTGACTCTGGGAAGACAAACCAGGGGGAAAGCAACACTCCGTTAACCCTATGGTCTCGCTGAGTTAGTAATGATGAACACACACGCACGGCAGTCTTAGCTCTGTGCGATACACTGCACACCGAGAAAGAACACTCTGCTGAAGCCCTCATTCAACTACCGTCATCGTTCCCTAGGTAGATCGCGAGTGAAAGCAGATGCGGAGTCCAACCACGGAGGAGCCTATGTAAAACTATGCAGGGAAGCATAAGCTCAACGCCTCTTACTAAAAGCTGGGAAAGAACACTGTGTAGCAGTCATCATTCTTCTCCTATCCTGACTTTCCTGGAAGCGATGCTTCCGAACAGGTGCTGATCCAGTGCAGTGAAGAGCAGGGTGCTCGACTCAGGAAAAACACACCAGGAGGCTTGCACCGCTACGTTCCCCTCGGGTCTCGCTAAGTTAGTAATGATGAACACACTCACAGCAGTCTTAGCTCTGTTCGATACACTGCACACCGAGAAAGAACACTCTGCTGAAGCCCTCATTCAACTACCGTCACCGTTCCCTAGGTAGATCGCGAGCGAAGCAGATGCGGAGAACAATCAAGGAGGAGCCGGGTGCTGGAGTCTTGGGAACCAACACTGCGGAATGCGGCACTCGGCCCCCATACCGTTTCACTGGGGGCGTCATGGGTCAAAACCTACGCAGGGAAGCATAAACGAAGTGTGCTCACCTAAACGCTGGGAAAGAACACTGTGGGGAAGGCATCATTCCCCTACCATCCTCATTTTTATGGAAGCTGTGATTCCGAACAGTTGCTGATCCAGTGCAGTGAAGGTCAGGGTGCTTGACTCTGGGAAGACAAACCAGGGGGAAAGCAACACTCCGTTAACCCTATGGTCTCGCAGAGTTAGTAATGATGAACACACACGCACGGCAGTCTTAGCTCTGTGCGATACACTACACACCGAGAAAGAACACTCTGCTGAAGCCCTCATTCAACTACCGTCATCGTTCCCTAGGTAGATCGCGAGCGAAAGCAGATGCGGAGACCAATCAAGGAGGAGCCGGGTGCTGGAGTCTTGGGAACCAACACTACGGAATGCAGTACTCAGCTCCCATA
>JAESUZ010004672.1:0-171067 GCA_017311185.1 Proteles cristata cristata
AAGTCGGATGCTCAGCTGACTGAGCCACCCAGGTGCCCCTATGCATCTGTATTTAAGAGTGAAATGAGGTTATAATTTTTCTCTCTTGGAATGTTTTTGTCTGGTCTTAGTCACAGGGTTATACTGATCTTACAGAATCAGTGGGGAATAAGCTCTTTTTTTCTATCATCAGGACAAGTTAGCAGAGAATTGGAATAATCTCTTCCTTGAAAGTTTGGAAAAACTTGCCTGTACAACCATCTGACGTGGAGTTTTCTTTGCAAAAAGATTTTAAATCATCACTTCCTGAGTCTTTAATAGTTCTGCTTTGGGTATTTATTTCCTATGCCCATCCTGGTAACTCCTATACTTCCAGGCCCATGACCACTTCATCTTTTTTTTTTTTTTTAAAGATTTTCACATACAGTTGTTGATAATCATCATTTGTTATCTTATTTGAGCTATATTTATGTCTACCTTTTTTCATTTAAAACACTAAAGCTTTTTCTTCATTTTCTTTTGATAATATTGCTAAAGGTTTATCTGTTTTAAATTTTATGAAAGAACCACCTTTTGAATTTTGGCTCTCCTCTCACAAATATTTGTTTTCTGTTTCATTAATATTTGCTCTTATATTAATTACATTTTTTCTCTTGCTAAATATGGACTTTTTGTCCATTTTTGTACCTAAGACTGACATTTAGCCTGTTAATTTTGAGACTGTTTTAAAATATAGCTACAGATTTTAATATGTGTATTTCGTTCAGTTGTAGGTATCTTCTCATTTCTTAGTAATAAAATATTAAGTGGGGAAAAATAAGCCCACAAAGACTACATATGATTGAATAAGGATATTATCCTTTATATAAAGTTAAAAATAGCTTACAAAGAATCTTAGAAATAATTCTACATGCATGTTACTTACTGAGTGAATTTTTTTACCCCTTCCCTAATTCATATGTACAAGCTCTAACCCCCAGTGTGATGATATTTGGAGGTGAGGCCTTTGGGAAATAATTAGGTTTAGATGTGATCTTGAGGACAGTACCCTCTTGATGGGCTTAGTGCCCTTGTCAGAAGAGGAAGAGAGCAAGAGAAAAAGTTTGTTTCCTGTGCACAAACCTAGAAAAGGCCTTGTGAACACACAGCAGGAAGGCAAGAATGTACAAACCAGGAAGAGCGCTCTAATCAGAACTCAACCATACCTGATCCTGATCTTGGACTTCCAACATTTGCAGACCTTCTAAAATTAATGTCTGTTGTTTAGGCTACCCAGTATATGGTAATTTGCTATAGCAGCCCACGTGAGCTAAGATAATGTGGTAAAATTATATATAAACAAGGCAAAGGAACGATGAACCTAGGCCTCCACCTGATAATTCCCTTAGGTAGAGGAGGCAAAGAGAAGTCCAGATGGATACCTGGAGGTCACTGTTAGGGTCATAGCTTTTGTTTTATGTGAGGCATCATAAATGCATATTCCCTTATTAAAAATAACTTACTAAATGGGACACCTGGGTGGCTCAGTCAATTGAACATTCGACTCCTGATTTTGCCTCAGGTTATGATCCCAGGGTCATGGGATTGAGCCCCACATTGAGTTCTGTGCTGGCTGTGGAGCCTGCTTAAGATTCTCTCCCTCCTGCTCCTCTCTTTCTTAAAACAAACAAACAAAAAACCTTACTAAATAAAATCAGGAATTTTTTTTGTAATTCACATTGAACAAGTATTTCCCTTGTGCCAGTCCCCATGTTATAACTTCTTGAGTCTTCATATGCACCCTTACGGGTGAAGATATTATTTACTGTTTCAGTGTTTGTGTGGATCCAAGTACTGAGCTCGGCCAGTATTTGATCAAGCTGCTTCAGGGGTGTGCCTGGGACTACTGGATGTGAGTTATGGGGGAGCAAATTGAAGTACCATGAGGTAGAGAGATCCTTGTCAGTGGAAGGATTCCAGCAGAGACCATTTGTCCCTTCTGGGACAGTGCCGTTGAAAAAGAGTCTAGCTGCAGGAGCTTCTTAGTCTCCTTGTATTAATAATACTAAAGGCTATAGAGAAATCTGGCCCTTCCTTGGCTCACTTAATATTAAAGTTATTCAGGAAGGGAACTGTTATGGCAATAATATGAGCTCCGGAGTTTTCTGGAGTTCAAATTCCAGATCTATTTGCTAGCTTCGTGCCTGTGATAAACAATACTCTGTCCCCAGGCCTCAATTTCTTCATCCGTAAAAATCACAAGATTCTTGTGAGGATTATGGAGTATGCCCTTCTCTTTGCTTGAACTCTTCAAAAGGGCTCTGTAGTATGGGAGAGGAGGAAACCAAATTTGCTGAATATCTACCAGCACCTGGATTCCCTCAGACAATGATCTGATACTTTCATGAGGCAGAGTAATGACCTAATTGATGAGCGAGATGCCAAGTGGAAATTCACCTGGGAAACTTGACCTTTTTGCATTCCTCTCCCTATTCTTTTGCCATGTGATAGGAGCATAGTGGAGGGGTTTGCTTTACTGAGCCTCAATAATTTATTGGAGTATTTGTGCTCTGTGACACATGTGGCAGTTATAAATCCATGAGTTCTTCCCCCTGGAATGCTTCTGGGCAAGTTATACAGTAGGGACCCTTTAAAGCATCAATATCGGAGAATAGAGATTGATTTCATTCACAACCTTTTCTTCTGCACATCTGGGGCTTGCCGGGATTTCCTTGCAGTGCAGGGCTAATGACTTTTGATACCGATCGATGCAAAGCTAATTAATGTACTTCACAATTTTCATGTACTCTACTTAGTATTTCAAATGCTGTGCTGTTGGTGGGTTCTTTCGTTTGTTCGTTCATTCATTCTCTCAAGAATCTGTCCTTTCTCTTTTCTTTACTCAAGGACTAATTAGCCTCTGATGACGTTAACTATTATTTGGATTTGTATGGTGGTAAGAGTGTAGAATTGTAGGAAAGGAACACAGGGATTCATGGATTCTATGAATACTGTGCTTTTCAACTACTGAGTCTTTGTGATAGAAATGCTGTAGACTCCATAAGTGTAATTTCACTCTGACACTTTATGGAAATTAGGTTGCTGATTTTAACTGTCTCTGGAAAGTTCCAAAATAGCATAAGAAGAAAGTGACCTCTCTGTCTCTCTCTTTCTCTCTCATGCATCACATAATAGAACATGATGAAAATAAAAATATGTCCATGAAAATTATTCTAGATCACAAAACTATAAATTCTTTGCTTCCCAATTTAAAACACCACCCCTTCAAGGCACCTGGGAGGCTCAGTTGGTTGAGCATGTAACTCTTGCTTTTACCTTAGGTCATTATCTCCCAATTTGTGAGATCAAGCCCTGAGTTGGACTCTGTGCTGATGGTGCAGAGTCTGCTTGGGATTCTCTCTCTCTCCCTTTCTCTTCTCCCTTGCTTTTACTTTCTCTTTCTCTCTCTCTCTCTCTCTCTCTCAAAATAAATAAATGAACTTAAAAAAATAAAACACTATCCCTTCATGATGAGATATTAAATATTTAGTTTAACTTAGATTAATCTTTGAATTTGATATTTAGAAGTGTTAAAAGATATTTGATGGGCCAAAGATTACACTTTGTTATATAATGGTTCAATTTAAGTATATCCTTTTGCAGTGATAAAAATCATGGGCTATGGAATTCACTAAACTTGGATTTGAATCTTTCCTCTGAGGGTTATAAGGACTAGTTTGAGATATTTACATTCTTTGAGTCTCAAGTTCCTCAACTGTAAAATGAGGATCATAACATCCTATGAGCCTACTTCAAAAATGGGTATTCATGTGAGGGGTGTGGCATATATTTTGTTACAAACTAAATGTGCTATCAATGCTGGCCACTGTTGGTGGTGGTGGTAGTGCAGTTTAGAAGTTCTTCCCCCCCAGGGCACCTGGGTGGCTCAGTCAGTTAAGCCTCCGACTTCAGCTCAGGTCATGATCTCACAGTTCATGGGTTTGAGCCCCGCATTAGGCTATGTGCTGACAGCTCAGAGCCTGGAGCCTGTCTTCAGATTCTGTGTCTCCCTCTCTCTCTGACAGTTCATGCTGTCTCTATCTCTCTCTCAAAAACAAAACAAACCAAGACATTAGAAGTTCTTTCCCTTGTTCTACTCTTTACTCCAAGAACAAAGCACCATTCAAGTGTTTCTTTAAAAAGACAAAGCTTACATAGAAGACTTCCTCCTAGTTTACTTAAGGAGATAGAATGTGGCTCATTGGACAGCCATGCCTTAGAAAGCAGGACTCCACTATATATTAAGTCATTCATATGCAATTTTCTAGAGCTGCTCCATATAACAGTTTTTTTAATTAAAATACTTACTTAGAACTAATATCCCCTACTGGGTGGATCATATCTCTGTCAGAACTAAGACTCACACAGTGTGTATTACAACAAGATTAAGGTGAAAATTAGAATCAGTTCTACAGGTATGTGTGACTACCCTTTGTCACTTAATTGGAATCTTCCTACTGGTTTGTTTAAAAAAGAACTCCAAAGTAATGTCTGATTTGCATGTTGTCAGAAGCGTGTAGGAGCCTTAAACTTGAAGTTTAAAAATAATACCTCCATGTAAAAACTAACGTGACAATGAAAGTAGCACCATCAGGGGTCAAGGCAAACTCTAGTGGGAATGGCAACTATTAATGGTGATGCTTTGTAAGTTTTGGGCAAGACACTACTCTCTATTGAGAGCACAATTACATTTAATATCCTGGTTTAGGGGTGAAGGGAACTTCTCTACAGTGTAGAGGTGACTGAGAATAAAGCTAAGCATTGCATGCATTCAGTGTGTATCAAGTGATAATCAGATGGACTTGAAATTGCCCATAACTGGGCTTGAACCCCAGTTTATTACTCATTAGCTGTTTAATTTCAGACAAGTTACATAGCCTCTCACACTCAACTTTCTTATTTGTATAATGGAGCTAAAAATACATCACTTGCATAGAGATTATAAGGATCAAGTACAAAAATATATGTAAAACACTTCTTGTAGGAGCTGACACATAAGAAGTGCTCTGTAAGTTGCTGCTTCTAATCTTCATGGTTCATATCAAATATTACATTTTAACTGACATTTAACCAGCAGCTAATGAGCTATGAAAGTTTTAGTTAACTAATAATTAATGAGCTGTAATAGTTTTTAAGCTGTGAGAATTACCACCACTTCCACCCTGGCCATATTCATTGATTTAGATTCCACAGGTGAGAACACACATCAGCTGATGGCCTGGACTCAGCCAGGTTGACTTTGCCCAAGGAACCAAGAAGAACCTTCTGATTCTTTTTTTTTTTTTTTAACAATTAGTTTATTGTCAAATTAGTTTCCACATAACACCCAGTGCTCATCTCCACGAGTGTCTTCCTCCATGCCCATCCCCCCTCCCCCCCACATCCATCAGTCCTCAGTTTTTGTCAGCATTCAAGAGTCTCTCATGGTTTGCCTCTCCCCCTTTCCCCCACCATTTCCGCCCTTCTTCTCCCCTTGGTCCTCTGTTAAGCTCCTCCTAATCCTCCTATACGTGCACACATATGATATTTGTCTTTCTCTGCCTGACTTATTTCGCTCAGCATAACACCCTCAAGGTCCATCCATGTTGCTGCACATGGCCAGATTTCATTGTTTCTCATTGCCATGTAGTATTCCATGGTATAGATAAACCACATCTTCTTGATCCATTCGTCTATGGATGGACACTTAGGCTCTTTCTATGTTTTACCTATTGTGGAGAGTGCTGATATGAACATTGGGGTACATGTGCTCTTATGCATCAGCATTTCTGTATCCCTTGGGCAAATTCCTAGCAGTGCTATTGCTGGGTCCTAGGGGAGTTCTATTGTTAGTTTCCTGAGGAACCTCCACACTGTTTTCCAGAGGGGCTGTACCAGTTTACATTCCCACCAACAGTGTAGGAGGATGCCCGTTTCTCCACATCCTTGCCAACATCTAGAGTTCTCTGATGTGCTCATTTTAGCCACCTGATAGGTATTTTCCAGTCTCTAATTTATAGAGGCCCATTTTTGCTTGCCTTTTTACTCTATGCAGCTCTGGCCAACTTCAAAGATTGATGAAATCTGAGAGTGGTATTAGATTTAACACCATTTCAAGATGAGCTTTAAGCTGAGTGAGGATGAGTTGGACAGGGAAGGAAATAGAAAGGAAAAGTTCAATAGATGAAGCTCTTGGCCTTAGAGCAAATTGAAATATTATTATTGCAATCCCTTCCAGAAATCGCTGGGGTGGTCCATGATGCTGGAAGATCATGCTGCTTCCCAGGGTTGTGTCTGAATAAAGATATTATGGGGTCAAATAGATTATAAATTTGTATGTCAAACAGAATGAGATATTCCCTAAAATCAGTGCCATTTTAAGAGACTGCTCCCTCTTTACCATGCATGGAATATTTGGGCTGTGCTAAGCAGAGAACTAGCTATATTGGGTCAGCCTCAATGGCTCAACAATTATTTCCTTCAAGAAGCTTAGTTCATAGTAAGAGAGACCAGTTGTAGAATACTGACATAGTTTAATGATTTCTTATTTTGCCTCAGGGACATCATCAAAATCTTGTTCTGATGCTATCAGAAATCAAGATCTTAAGTAAGTAGCTAAACAAAATCTCCATAAAATGAGAGGTGCAAAGTAAGATTGAAAGTGATAAAATGTTTAGAAGCAGTGGCCGACAATTATTCGCAAAGCACAGAAAAGGAGTTAAAAATATGACATCTCTAGTGAGCCAAAAATTTATGTTCAATATAAATTCTTTTGGATATGTGGATGCTTAGATACCATTATGGTTAATACTCAAGTAGTAATACCACAGCATTCTTCTCAGCTTTCTGTCTAGACAATAACAAAAGACATATTAACACAAATGGCCTTTTTAAGTTCCTAAGTGGTAACATTAAGGTTACAATGTAGGCTTCTTAACACACATTTTATTTTTTTTTATTTTTTTTAAAAAGAACTATTTTATTTTATTTTATTATTATTTTTTTTACAAATAGTTTATTGTCAAATTAGTTTCCACATAACACCCAGTGCTCATCCCCACAAGTGCCCTCCTCCATGCCCATCCCCCCTCCTCCCCACATCCATCAGTCCTCAGTTTTTGTCAGCATTCAAGAGTCTCTCATGGTTTGCCTCTCTCCCTTTTCCCCACCATTTCCGCCCTTCTTCTCCCCCTTGGTCCTCTGTTAAGTTCCTCCTAATCCTCCTATACGTGCACACATATGATATTTGTCCTTCTCTGCCTGACTTATTGCGCTCAGCATAACACCCTCAAGGTCCATCCGTGTTGCTACACATGGCCAGATTTCATTGTTTCTCATTGCCATGTAGTAATCCATGGTATAGATAAACCACATCTTCTTGATCCATTCATCTGTTGATGGACACTTAGGCTCTTTCCAGGTTTTAGCTATTGTGGAGAGTGCTGCTATGAACATTGGGGTCCATGTGCTCCTATGCATCAGCATTTCTGTATCCCTTGGGTAAATTCTAGCAGTGCTATTGCTGGGTCCTAGGGGAGTTCTATTGTTAGTTTCCTGAGGAACCTCCACACTGTTTTCCAGAGGGCTGTACCAGTTTACATTCCCACCAACAGTGTAGGAGGGTGCCCGTTTCTCCACATCCTCGCCAGCATCTAGAGTTCTCTGATTGGCTCATTTTAGCCACCCTGACTGGCGTGAGGTGGTATCTCAGTGTGGTTTTGATTTGTATTTCCCTGATGAGGAGCGATGCTGAGCATCGTTTCACGTGTCTGTTGGCCATCTGGATGTCCTCTTTGGAGAAGTGTCTGTTCATATCTTCTGCCCATTTCTTCACTGGGTTGTTTGTTTTTCGGGCGTGTAGTTTGGTGAGTTCCTTATAGATTCTGGATATTAACCTTTTATCTGATATGTCATTTGCAACTATCTTTTTCCATTCCGTTGGTTGCCTATTAATTTTCTGGGTTGTTTCCTTGGCTGTGCAGAAGCTTTTAATCTTGAGGAGGTCCCAACAGTTTATTTTTGCTCTTGATTCCCTTGCTTTTGGGGATGTGTCAAGTAAGATGTTGCTGCGATGGAGGTCAAGGAGGTAGTTTCCTGCTTTCTCCTCTAGGGTGTTGATAGTTTCCTGTCTCACGTTCAGGTCCTTTATCCATTTTGAGTTTATTTTTGTGCACGGTGTGAGAAAATGATCTAGTTTCATTCTTCTGCATGTTGCTGTCCAGTTCTCCCAACACCATCTTTTAAAAAGGCTGTCTTTTTTCCATTGGATATTCTTTCCTGCTTTGTCAAAGATCAGTTGGCTGTATACTTTTGGGTCCACTTCTGAGTTCTCAATTCTGTTCCATTGGTCTATGTGTCTGTTTTTGTGCCAATATCATACTGTCTTGATGATGACAGCTTTGTAGTAGAGGCTAAAGTCTGGGATGGTGATACCTCCCATTTTGGTTTTATTTTTCAGGATTACTTTGGCTATTCAGGGTCTTTTGTGGTTCCATACACATTTTAGGATAGTTTGTTCTAGTTTTGAGAAGTATGCTGGTGCTATTTTGATTGGAATTGCACTGAATGTGTAGATTGCTTTGGGTAGTAATTACATCTTAACTATACTTATTCTTCCTATCCATGAGCATCGAATGTTTTTCCATTTCTTTGTGTCTTCTTCAATTTCCTTCATAAGTTTTCTGTAGTTTTCATCATACAGATCTCTTGTACCCTTGGTTAGGTTTATTCCGAGGTATTTTATGGTTTTTTTGTGCAATTGCGAATGGGATCAGTTACTTGATTTCTTTTGTCTGTTGCTTCATTGTTGCTGTATAAAAATGCAAGTGATTTCTGTACATTGATTTTGTACCCTGCAACTTGGCTGAATTCTTGGATCAGTTCTAGTAGGCTTCTGGTGGAGTCTGTCGGGTTTTCGATGTAGAGTATCATGTCATCTGCGAAGAGGAAAGTTTGACTTCCTCTTTGCCAATTCTGATGCCTTTGATTTCCTTTTGTTGTCTGATGGCTGATGCTAGGACTTCCAGCATTATGTTAAACAACAGTGGTGAAAGTGGACATCCCTATCGTGTGCCTGATCTCAGGGGGAAAGCTCTCAGTTTTTCCCCGTTGAGGATGATGTTAGCTGAAGGCTTCTCATAGATGGCTTTGATGATGTTTAAGTAGGTTCCTTCTATCCCGACTTTCTCTAGAGTCTTGATTAAGAAGGGATGCTATATTTTGTCAAATGCTTTTTCTGCATCTATTGACAGGATCATATGGTTTTTATCTTTTCTTTCATTGATATGATGTATCACATGGATTGATTTGCGAATGTTGAACCAGCCCTGTAACCCAGGAATGAATCCCACTTGATCTTGGTGGATGATTCTTTTTATGTGCTGCTGGATTCAATTTGCAAGGATCTTGTTGAGGAAGAACCTTCTGATTCTTAAGCAGACTATTATAAGTTCATCTTAATCTAGGATGGAGAAGACCTTGCTCCTTTAGCTGATTTTGGTTTGTCAACCCCTTGTGAACGAATGAGACTGGAGGGCTATTACATGTAGTCAACACCTCTGGCCATCATCCAGGTCATTCTAACAAAGAGGTGCTCTAGTAGAGCCAGACTGGAGTAGAACATAAAATTGGGGTTTAGGATATTCGGATGACTACCTCTATCTCCCCTTGCACGGTACCCTTCCTATGGCCTTACCATCACGTTTACAAATACAGAGAAGCTCTAGCTTATAGCAGTCCCACTTCCAAGGTTCCTTTGCTCAGATGTGTGTGAGTCCTTCTGTCATTGTCCCGAGTGTCTGGGTGTTGAGCGGTAAGTGTGGGAGCTGAGCAGAGAAACGAGTCATTTTTAATTGATATTTTAAACAAAGTTTCTTGGTGGTGGCCATGCAGTGTATCCCTAACCTCTCTCGTTAGAGAGCCTGAGCTTGTATCAGCTCATTAACTCAGATAGCTTGCCCTTTGACTTCACTCTCATGTGTGATGTTCCAGATTTCACTTCTGCTGCGTAATTTAAGAGGAGAGACATACCACATTTTTTATTGGAAGGCTTAGGTCTTTCAGGGTTACTCTGGGTCTGAGTTTCATTTTAATGAGACAGTGCCAGCACGGTGAAAAAACACAACATATAGGACGCCATTACTTCAAAGAAAGTCCCCCAAAGCCATTAACCCAACATAGTTATTTAAGAAGTTGCAAATTTATAAATTAAGGTAGACATTGCAAAGAGGTTGAGTTGTCAAATCAAAATTTGCCAGGGAATTTTGCAAATCACAACATTTTTGCACTGATAATGAAAAGTGACAGTTTCCTTCTGCTTAGATGTGAAATCCAGCATCTTTACTTCTGCAATTTATATGGAAATAATGAATGTTTTGTGTCAGGGCCTCTCCCTTCCAGGGAATAGAGCTTCACCTTTCTAATATTGAATTAGCTGCCAGCCTGTGGAAAATTTCATGTTAGCATTTGGTCCTAATAGATAATTTAAAAAAAAAATTGAAAAAACATACCTAATTAAAATTGTATGGAAAAAAAAAGGCATGGCTTAGCTTTAAGGTTGTGCATACATATAATTGTATATGTGTAATTTATTTTAATGAGCTAAAGTCAAAGTAGCTTCTGTATGCTTAGTATACCTTCTTATAATATTGCTGAACTCTGTCCACAATTGACTTATGCATTCTTTTTTCTTCACTGCAGAAATAATGCATATCTTTGAACTATACATATAATATATGTGATCACCTAAGAGTAATCCATGTGTACTTCTGAAAACATGATAATCTTTCTTTTAGAGAACTACAGAGTCTTAGGTATTTTGCTCTGGATTGGAAAACAGGTAGCTCCTTTCTAGTAAGCATGCATCTCTTATTTCATCCTTTCCACAGGCCCTCAGGTACACATGCTGTTAGAAAACTTAAGGAACAAATTCCCAGTGTTCTGCTCCCTTGCATGTCTGCATATTATTTGTGAGTTGGAGGCCCAGGGTAGTTTGCAGGTCACCACTCAGATTGCTGTTTCAGTATTGTGCCTCGGTTGGATTGTAGCTTGGACACAGCTCATGCCACACGTGCCATGATTTCATCTTTTCCATGTGTGTTTTACAATGGGAGAATCTTATTTCTTAACAAACAACTATACGTATTAGCTTCAATGGAATTCGCCTATGAAAGGATATGAATCTGACCTTCATATATGAGAGTGCTGTCCTACATAGTATTTGCATGATAACAGAATTTATTCCGTTGGAGATCTGGTGATATTTGAGTGAAGAGGGACATAAAGGCAATGAAGAATGACAGATACAGCTAAATATGCAGGGTGAAGGATGAGAGACAGGAACTCTGAAATACTGTCTTTGTCCCCAAGTATTTTATTGTTCTTGAAATATAAGGAATTCTCTTTGAACTACTACTTTCTCTGGTAGAGCTTTTTAGTGGTATGTGTAAGGTACCACATTGCAGAGGCCCCTTAGGCAGTCTGAATGGTAGCAAGCAGGTTGTATGGCATCATCTGTGCATAATAACACAGCCAGGCATCTTTGCATAAGCTCATCTTTCCATTTCATTACCTTATTTCCCTAATATACTCTTAAACATTAGCATTCCAAGGAGAGAAAATTATTGAGTGTTAACACAAAGGAGTCATTTATTATTTTTATTTTTTATAATTTCCCAGAACTCCAATATTATTTTAGAAAATGAAGATATTACTAAAAGAACTCGAAGATCCAGAAACCTGTTGAGAGGCTCTGTTGTCATTGTATTTTTTTGGTGTCCCCTCTCTATAAATATAGATATATTAAGATATAATTGATAATCTTTCCCAACACTGTGGATGCCTCTGGCTATATAACCTATAGCTCTTAGTGCAAAATTGGACATCATCCTTATGAGCAACCCTGACTGCTTCCTATTTATTAAAGGTTTGTTGGGGCTTTGGAGTAGTTGTGCCTGTGTGCATACGTGTGTGGCAGGCTGGGAAACGACAGTGTGGGAAACGGCACTGGGATGGAGTCTGGGGTGAAGGATGTCAGTAGACATAAGTACTTGTGAAAGGAAGTGGTGGACAAGGAACTGGACACAGGAGAGTTTGTACTATAAGGCAGACCTTGCAAAGGATCACCCAGCCCAAGACTCTGGTGCAAATACCATCCATCAAGGCTGTTCTGCAGTGCGTGGAAATGGCAGTGCCCTAACACGCCTGCCTTCCTCAGTTAAGAGATGCTGGCTGCCCTGGAAAGATGTGACCTCTACGGAGGTGGTTCTCTGTTGCTGGGGCCCATTTGAAGTAGGTGGTGGCTGGACACTGTTTGCAGACCACCTGCCTCGCAGTGGGCCGTAAGTCCTTCCTTGAAGGGGAATTTGGGCAATGCCTATATGTGTCTACCACAACATGTGTGTGTCTTTTTGTCCCCACCCCACCCCAAACAGTCATAGTTTAGCATGAAACTGTGGTCTTCCTGAATGACAGGCAACCCAGACAAAAATCATCTGACTTTTTTTTATCCATACCGAAGTCTACCATCAAGAGGGCTCTGGACTCTGCCAAGAATGTAGCAAGCCAATCTGACATTCAGAGAAAATTCCAAAATCCGTATGTGAAAATTAGGCAAGTGAAACACTTTGCAGTATGTAGTCAGGAAATGGGGGCACCCTTGATTTCTGGGTATTTGACATCATGGGAAAGTGAAGCAGCTACCAAACGATGTATATTGAGCTGTTATTTTATGTGCTGAATGATTTTTTTAGCCTAATATCTCATTTAAATCTTATAACAACTCTCTAAGGTCAAAGCTGTTATTATCCCATTTACAGATGAGGAAACTGAGGCTCTGTGAAGTTTTTTAAGGTCCCAGAGCTATCAAATAGTAAGCCACGGATATAAACCCGAGTGGTCTAGCCTCACAACAGTATTAACCATTCCCTGAGGGCTTGGCCATTTTTATGAACAGACACTCTGGGGATATTGCCTTGCAGAAGACAACAGAATAAAAGTCAGTGCACCTTAGGCACTTAGAATCAAGCAGTATCAGTCATAGTCCCCACCCTCAAGAAACTCATTAGGCAATATTTCTACACATAAAATTATCAAGAAACAGCATGGGAGCTCCCACATGCATGCTGAAGAGATAGCGGTCGATTTCTAACTCCATCAGGTAGGAGATGCAGGCTGTCCAGGAAAGCAGTCTGTTGCCCACATTTACAAACTAGAAGGTTTCATGGTTTCTGGTTTCTCTTTTTAAAAAGTAGAATATCTGGTCACACAGAGGACTCATTCATATAAGGAGGCAACCTGCTGAAGGTGAGAACACTTTCCCCTCTTAAAGGACCCCTGTTCGCAGCTATGCCAGTCAGTTCAGTAGGGACACAGACGTAAGACTTGATCTTCTAATGACAACATTGCATTTTGCCTCTCTGGATGGGAAGCAGAGATCTGCAAGATGGGGTGTCTTTTCTTCAAGGTAACAAGCTAAGCTAGAAGTCGGCATTTCACCTTGGCCTTCCTTTTTAGTTACCAACAGCCAAAAGGGCACAGAGCCTGCTGAGTGACAGCTCCGCCCTCTGCTGACCCTTCCTGTGGCCCATCTATAGTCCCCACTCACCGCAGCCTGTGTTCTACAGGCTTTAACTGAAAGTGAGAAGTGAGATCCGGCGGTGAAACATGATGCTGAAAAACTCAGCGAAAGAAATCATCTTTAAGAGTGAGGTTTAATGCCGACTTCTCCCCTGAGGGGCCTTGTCACTTCAAGCCTTTAATACCAGGCCTGACAAATATTTAGAAAATGTTCAGGCCGGAACCATTTTGCACAAGGAGAGGACAAGATGTCCTGATGGATTTTTTTCTCCTTCATCTTTAATATCTATGATCCTCTGAATCCTTCTAAGGAAACATAGATCTCAGAGGCTATTCTCTGGCTGGCGTCTGGTGTGAGCAGAGAGAGATAATGGAGCTGGAGCTGAAGTAGATCTTCCCAGAAGACGGGGCGGGAGATAAGGAGGCCTCGCTACGTGCGCGCAGGCAAGTGGAAAGGAGCCTCTCGGTGGGCTTAACCTTGTAAACGGTGCTGTCTGGAGGCGCCAGTCGGAAGCAAGGCGGTGATTCTTCACTGACAAGTGTTTGAGTACGTCCTGGGGGAATGAATACTTAGGGAAGAGTCTGGCTGTGCTCCTAAGGTGCACACAGGACACCTGGGGGGCCTGGCGGTGATGTCACAGCCACCATGGCATGTGTGGGCTGCTAAGGATGAAGCATCATATACGGCACTGGGTTTCTTCTTAAGCTTACTCCGATCCGAAATGTAGAAGATAGACTGGTCAAGGTAACATAGCTCTGGATGAAGCCTAGGTAGAGGCTGGGGCGGAAGGCCTGACAACCTGGCCCCCATTCTGGTCCCTTCCCCTGCCTTCTAAGGCACTGTCACCAATTTGAGGGCTCTGCGAGAGGTAGACAGGACAACTCAGGGTACAAACTGGAACATGTTCAGGTGTTTTTATTTAACCCCCCTAATGACACTGTGGAAAGAACAGAATTAATTTCCATTTTACAAGCAGGGAAACTGAGGTGTAGAAAGGCTGTACAGCTCACACAGACATCTTCCTGTGTGCACGTATTGAAGCTGGGAGGTGAATCAGGCCTCTGGGCCTGAACCCCAGCTCCCTGCCCTCCTGTACACACTAGTGCTCCACACCAGAGCAGACTGGCCTGACTGGGGAAGGCCTTGATGTCCAGGCAGGAGCTGAGCTGAGCCTTGGAATCTACTTGCAATTTGAGTCCATGTAGAGACTAGCAGGGACTTTGCAGTGGGGAAAAAACACAGGAGCAAAGGCTGGGCATGAAAGAGTGCATGAGACTTGAAATGCAGGTTTGGGCTGGTTTGTGGGGGGGTGGGGGGGGTGGGGGAGGCTTTCAATCAATCCAAGGCAACTTTGAGCTCTGCCTGAGAGGCAGTGAAGGCGGAATCACTGTAGAGTCATAATCAGGGTGAGGTCAAGAAGAGGGTTTGAGGCAGTTTGTGTGGTCTTGGAGGGCAGGAGATGCATATGGAGGGTGAGCCTAAGGCCATGGGACCCAGCCAGGGGAGGGCTATTAAATCCCAGCACGGACTGAGGAAGATGTGGGCTGGCTGGGAAGGCGGGAGATGCAGGGAGCCTTCTCAAGTTTATTTCTTTTTGAGAGAGAGAGAGAAAGAGCGAGCAAGCAAGAGAGCAGGGGAAAGGCAGAGAGAGAGGGAGACACAGAATCCGAAGCAGGCTCCAGGCTCTGAGCTGTCAGCACAGAGCCTGATGTGGGGCTCGAACCCATGAACCGCGAGATCATGACCCGAGCTGAAGTCAGACACTTAACGACTGAGCCACCAAGTTGCCCCTAGCACGGAGCCTCTCAAAGTCAGGGGCAGGACAGGGCAAAGGAATGGCTTTGGAGGTGGGTAAAGAAGTTAGAGACAGAGAAACTTCCAGAATTCAAATCTGGAACAGTGGGTGGTTATGGTGGTAGATGCCAGTGAACGCTGACCTTGTGCTTACTGGCTTCCAGGCACGGTCTGAACTCTTTACACATGCTACCTGACTTAATCTGCCTCTAGTTGTCTGAAGCAGATACTGCCATTATCCCCATTTTACACTGGAATAAACCTGGATACAGAGAAAGTGAGAGGGTCAGGAACTTACCCATGATGTCATAGCTAATGGATATGGAGGGCAACATTCAGACCCAGGCCGGTTGGCCCCAAATCTGTTCCCTTGACCACTGTGCTAAACTACCTCCCATGGAAAGTAAACCAGTGCTGGAAAGACCTTTGGCAAGTTTTGACACAGAAAACCGATTCTCTCAAATTTTGTATATTTTGTAAGCCAGCATTGCTGAAATAGTATTCCAGGAGATATCTATACAAGAGATCCTGAAAATATATATTGGTTTGTGAAATAGTGACTTAAAATTAATCAGGCGTCTACACTCCAGGACTCCTCAGGCACTTTTTAGTGGGATAACGTGCGCAAAGAATTGCCGGGAGGAGTCTGCAGAACGGCAGTGTTTCCTAAGCAAACTTGAAAAGCGCTAACTTTTTTTCTTTCTCCATAGAAAATGAGCTTGTATTTCTCTAAGCACGAGTGTTGTGCAGAATATAATTTAGGAAACGATAGCATAGACATTTTGTGAGCTGGGGACCAGAAATAGCCCTAGAATGAGTCAAAACGGGCCATTTGGAAGGAAGGGAGCATCTTAATTAGGAGCAGGGCCAGTCCAGCTCTTGCAGGGGCCTCATTCACCCATCACTCAGGCTTCTCGGGCTTGGCATCGCGCTCAAGCCTCTCCGCCCAGTCCCTGCTTTTCTCTTAATCGGTAGCTTCCTGCTGAGTCCGTGACTATGGCTCATGGCAGGCGTCTTTCTCCCTGGTAGGAAGTGCCTGCACCTGTTAACTGCCTGGACCCAATTACTCTCACAAATTTGTACTTGAGCCGCCACACCGACACAGCAATCCTCCAGCCTCTTCGGTCCATAATAATGTGATTTCCAATGGCACTTCTAAAGAGGACACGCTCCACACTGTGACACAGGAGGAAAACCTTAGGGCGAAGCTTATCTGGCCTGTGCAGGGGTCAGCTGCCTCGTAGCAAGGAGACTAGGGAAGGAAGACAGAACCGAAGAGGGGTTGCTGGGCACTGTCACATCTGACATTCTTGCCAGCCGCCACCCACCTACTGGGTCTCCCACTGAGTTAGCTGAGCCTGTTAACAAATGTGTCAAACCAGCACTAAGTGGCTTTGAAGGGGCAGAGTATGGCTTCCTTTCTTCATGAAGCACCAGTCCTGAAGGATGAGAAGAGCCAGCCTAACTATGGGGTGGCATGGAGCAGCCCAGGTGCAGAAATTTTGAGAGAATTGCAAACTGTCTAGAGAGAAACTTTCTCCTGTTCTCTCAGGATTGAGTGATACTTCTTAGTCTGTCACCTCTCCTTGACCTGTGAGCCTTTTCCATTCACCGAACTCAGGGAGGACTTTATCTAGGGTCTGCTGTCTTTGTTGGCGTCCATGAATAGTCTTGACTTAGGGCCCTTAAGAAGTGAGGGGGGGTGGTAGGAATCTGGATGCCCATGCAGACAGGATGCCCTGGGGCCATTTATGAACCATTTTCTCTTCAATGGTTTGTGCCCCTTTGTCTTACTCTCAGTCTATCACTACTCCAGATGTTCCCTCTTGGTAGGTCCGGACCTGGTATTTCATGTGTGGAAACTGAGGCAGAATTTCCTGTGGAATCAGGCTCACTCATGACAGGTCTGGTTAACATCTATAAAAAATGTCAGCAGTTCTAGCTTCATTGTAGGTCCCCTGGCTCTTTGTCTTCGCACGTATACAAGAAATGATCCATGCAAGGGGTCTCTTTATCATAAAGACAATTGTAGATTAGGAGAGCTTCATATTGGGTACAAAATCACATTGAGCAGACTAAATAGGAAAAGAGAAAACTCCATTGAAGAACCACAGGAATATTATCATTCTCACTGTCTTTTGCACCTAAAGAAATGTTCAGATCTTATTCTGACTTCCAAAACATTACCCAGGTCATAAAGGCCTGGTCCATTAAAGAGGAAAAGTACAAAATCCATGGTAATGGCTGTCTTGGCACAGGCTGATATAAGGCAGAGGCCTTTGATCCACACAATCAGTGCGGCAAGGGTAGATTGTAACTCTCAGGGAAAGGTTGTCTTTGTAAAAACTGGGTGTGTTTACAGAACAAGGTCAGCCTATCTATATACATTTGGGTTGATTAAATGCCATCTGAAAAAAAATGGGAATACCACCAATTATACAATGTATTCATAAATTTAAAACTATTTGGGAATTCATTGAGACAATGGAATGATTACTTGCTTCCTAATAATTTATTTAATTCACTTAAATCAACTACTTATTTCATTAACTTCTTTATATAGCTTGATAGAGATATAGACCTTTTGGAACTATGGATTTATGCATGGATATGTCCTTGTAGGTGTGAATATCTCTCTCAATTGTTTCACACCCATTTTAAGTAACCTGTGGCTTCGTTCTGTACGGATAGCCCCATGCCACGGGGCTGAGTCATTGATAGGACAGTCAATGTCTGTGGCTGTGTTGGGTAAATGGAGGAGTACGGGGTAGTGCCTGAGAGCACAGGCTCCAGATTCAGTCAGCCTGGCTTCTATTCTGGCTTCCTTCCTTCTTTGATTCAGGCAAGCTTCTTAATCTTTGTAAGTCTCAGTGTTTTCATCTGTCAAAAAGAGATAATAATCTAAACAATCATGCTAAGGATGCAATGAGATAATCCCCATAAGTCAGTGCCAAGCACATAGTAAGTGATTATTATTACTGTCACCATCATCATCACCATCATCAGAGGTAATGAATATGGCAATAATTGTATCACTATTGCATCACTGTTATTTCATAGCAATAATGCTTAATAACATGAAGGGTAAGAATTATTGAATGCCTTCTCTATTCCTGGCATGCTTCTGAGCTACTCTTGAACACACCTTCACAAGAACCCTGTGAGACAGGATTATAACCCCCCATTTAACAGATGAAGTAACTAAGGTTCTTAGAGGGTAATAGCTTGCCAGGGTTACATAATTAGGAAGAGGTAGCCTAGGTCTTTTTGCCCAGGTAGGCTGCCTACAGAGCCCAGCTTCTTAGCAACACACCCCATGCTTCTAGCGGTAACACACAACTGCAGCCCACATCAGCATTTCTTTGGAACCAGAGTGAGTGGACAGGTTATAAATGCCAGGACCCCCATCCTGCTTCATCCTATGCAGCTGGGGAAGGCAGGCACGCTGTTCTGAGAGCACCAGCCTTGACCCCACGTTGTATATAAATCACCCAGTGAACAAATGACCCAATTATAAAGGTTTGCTGCTGTGCACCATTGGAGTCTCCTGCAGTGCTTAAGTGTAAGTCTCTTTGAGGCCCAGTGCTATTCCTTTGCCAAAAGCCCCACTCGAGGTCTGCAGGGGTGGCCGTCTGTGCTGTGGTTGGCCTGGTCCACAGATAATGAGGAAATTTATATCTGCAGAATTATGATGTTGCATTTAGGGTTTAAACTATGGGAGAATTGGGGGAGTTGGAATGTTTTTCCTATAATGATTAAATTTAGACCTGTTCAACAAAACTGCACACTGTAAGATCCCAGAGATTTTCAACAACCTTTGATTGCTTTTTGAATTGCAGTGTAACTTTTCTAGGAAATAGGTTTCACATGGCACCTATTTCAGAGCCCCTAAACAGGGAACCAATTACACATGGACTTTGCACAAAGGATATCTCTGAGTATCTGAACATGTTTCAGTGGAAGTCAGATACTTATTCCCAGCTTTTAACGCAAATGAAAAATTGCCTAGAATTTCCTTCTTTCCACTTGGGGATGTGGATAACCTAATTGGTTATCTAGAACTTCTCCAATGGAGCAGGTTCAGAAATAAATGTGTGTAGGTTAGCATTTTTGTCCTCCTATAGCACTTGATTGCTTTGTGGATCTTAGCAGTTGATAGAGATTGTCAAGGTAAATTGTGGTATTCTGGGTAATACCTTCCCTACATTTTGGTACCATGACACATATGCTTGATTTCCTCCTCACACAAACCGTGCTGAGGTCCTGGGGTCTCTCCAGCTCCCTTACAAGGAATTAGGCTTTGTGTATCTTATAATTCTCAAATCTGGACAAACGGCTTCTACCTTACTGAGACAGGGAAAGACAGAGCAAGAGGGTCATGTGCTGGCTCTTAAATTCTTTGGTCCTTAATATATAATTTTCACTCAGAGTTCATTGGTCAGGACAGGTCAGAGTGGGCCCATTGTCTGCACAGGACTTAGAAATGCAGTTGAGCATATGGACGTCCACCCATGCAGTACATGTCTCTTCGGTACCATGTAATCAATTCCACTTTCCAAGGATAGTGAAGGTATCAGATCATGCGTGCTCTAAATGTTATAACTAAGGAATATGGGAGAAAGAGCAGACATGGACTCTCTTGGCAGAGTCTTGCATGCTTTTTCCTACATTTCTAATTTTGAAGCATCTTCCTGCTGCTGGTGCAGAGACAGAGTATAGAGGCACAGGAATATTGCAAAACGGTAGGGAAATGAAACATTTATCTTCCCTTGCCTGAGATCTTGATTTGGATTATGAGTCATTTAGTTAGAACCACATGGATTCAGGGGAGTTTGGGTGGCACAGTCGGTTGAGCATCTGACTTCAGGTCAGATCATAATCTCATGGTCTGTGGGCTCGAGTCCCGTGTCGGGCTCTGAGCTGGCAACTCAAAGCCTGCGGCCTGCTTTGGATTTTGTGTCTTCCTTTCTCCCCATCTCTACTCGCACTGAGCCTCTATCTGTCTCTCAAAAATGCATAAACATTTTTAAAAAAATTAGAACCACATGGACCCATATAGAACAAAAATAAATTTTCAGGGGCTAAGGAGAGATTGTCTCAACATGTTTCTATCCTTGTTTACAATTGAAATTGATGCTTAGTTCCATGTTATTTAACCAGCTGGATGTGATTTTTGTAATTAACCATCACCTACTTCTTCGTATCCAGTGGGTACCATATACTTGTAAAATGCAATTCTGCATCCACTTTTCATCTTTTAATCCTTTTATGATTGTTTCTTCATAAGCATTGTGATGATTAAACTAGAGAGCCTTTCAAACACTTAAGATTTGCTTTCTTTCTTGGCAAGTTCATATAACACCAGATGAGTTGCTTGAGTAAATTTGTCTTATTAGCTAGTTGACTTGGTGACTACACACACACACACACACACACACACACACACACGCATACACAGGGCAATTTTGGAACCCTCTATTCCTTAAAAGTTCAAAACTCAACAGGCTCCTTACTTTTGAAAAATCACATATAATATCAGAAAGATATTTCCCATAAATCTGTCTTAACCAAGGATGTAACATGGTTGAAACAGTGTTTTTCAGTGGTAGGTTATTTTTCTTGGTTCAAAGTCTTAATGGAATTTGTCCCCAAAACTCAGGCAAGCGCTTGCTGACATCTACGGGAACATGTCATATATAGCTATTTGGGAACTTTGCATCTCTTAATTTAAAACATTTAATGTTTGTTTATTTTTGAGAGAGAGAGAGAGAGACAGAACATGAGCAGGGGAGGGGCAGAGAGAGAGAGGGAGATACAGAATCCAAAGCAGGCTCTAGGCTCTAAGGTATCAGCATGGAGCTGAACTCGTGGCTCGAAGCCACAAACTATGAGATCATAACCTGAGCTGAAGTTGGGTGCTTAACCAACCGAGCCACCCAGGTGCTTCAGCATCTCTCTTTTAAAAGATGCAGACTTTGCGCTGTCTGGGTGGCTCAGTTGGTTGAGTGTCCAACTCCTGATTTGAGCTCAGGCTGTGATCCCAAGGGTGTGGGGTCGAGCTTCATGTCCTGCTCTGTGCTGAGCATGTAGCCTGCTTGAGATTTTCTCTCTCATTCCCTCTGCCCCTCTCCCCATCTCACACGCCCTCTTTTCAAAATTAAATAAATAAACAAGTAAATAAAGCAAACTTCAAATAACCACTCTTTATTATCTGTAGGCACATACACTTGAGACTGAGATGGCTTTGCTTCAGAGTGTGAAGAAAGTTGTCAGTGACTAAGAGATACATCAAATGTTCTTTGAGAGTTGTAGCAGAAAACCAGAATTATATTGATTGCTTAGAAGTTACTGAAGCAACACGGTAACTTTCATTCTAGATTTTCCTAGTTACTAAACTCCATGCCGAGGGGAAAATGTCTTCAGTCCTGGAAGCAAGAAAGTGTAGTTTATTTCTTTTTCTTTGTTTTGTGTTTTTTGATGATCATTTTTAAAAAGCTACATGAGGTAGAAAAAGGGATCACAGTCTGACAGTAGAGTTCAAACACGAAAAATCAAATGAAACAGCTATTTCTTTGCCTTCAACTCTAACTAATCCATTGTGTTTCTTCCTTGTTCACGGAATTGAACATTTGTGTTATTTCATGATGTTGTCAAAGTGTGGGTTTTATTTTAATTTTAGGAAAGATCCAAAGAAGATTCATATAGAAGCTGCTTGAAATAGAATAGAGATGGACCTCTAAGTGCTTCTTTAATGTGGGATGTTGTAATTCATTTCCAGATGAGCGATTTGTGATCAAATGTCACATTTGCAGAGACCAGTGGATTAAAATGATAAAGATTAGATGGGGTGGAAGGTACAGAGCAATCCAACACACATCACTTTAAAGACAGACTTTAAAATTATATATTACCTGCTTATCTCCTAGTGTTTGTGCCTATACAACCTCCCCCCCCAAAAAAAAAAAAAAAAAACGATGAAAACTACACACTTCTGGCAATTCCAAAATGTTAATTTGTCATATCATGGTTAACAGTCCTTGGCATCAGACACACTTGAGTTTAAATACATATATTCCAATTCCCAGCTGAATGACACCTTGCCTTTTCACTTCTCTGGGCTTCAATCTCCTCACCTGTAGAATAGGAATACCTAGAGTCTGCATGGTAGTGATTAAATTAGATTGTGCATACAAAGCATTCAGTTTAGCAATTCTCAGTATCAACACTTATGTGATTAGTAGTATCCATACATACAGTCCATTCTCACTACCACCCCCAGCAGAATAGCATTTGATGCCATGCTAACCATACCTTATGTTGTCCTGTAGCACAGTACTTTGTATCCAGTAGACAATCAGTAATTACTTGCTGATATTCTGTCGTAGAAATGTCTGTTATTTTTGCCATTATTGATTTTAGATGTCATTCTCTTGGACTGTGTTATTCCAATTTAACCCATCAGTTTGTCCATCACGGTTGAATAACTGACCAGTACAGTGAAAAGAAATCAGTCAAACTTATTCTCTGACTGCAGTGCCTAACTCCAGCCTACAATGTGGGGGCAGGATTAGATCAGAGGCTGAGCTCAAGTGGCCCCAAACATGAATGCAGGATGTCATTTGCGGTTTTCAATGTACATTGTACAGCATGGTATAAGACTCAAAAGCACTTAGTAAATATTCATTTACTGGCTTGTTAATGACTGGCACAGAAGACATATCTGACAGCGGAGTTTTACTGTAAAATATTAGTGTCTTTAATTGTGTGAAAGAATTATGAAATCTGATGAATGAGGCATATAGGAAGGAAATTGTATCATCTTTGAGAGGGCCCCTACGACACGATAAAGTAGACTAATTATTTGCTGCATGGAACTTCAGTGTTAAAAAACAAAACAAAACCAAAGCAAAGCAAAACAAAACAAAAAAACCACGCTTGGAGCAGTTATCAAGCAAAGCCTTGTAGGAACCATATGAGGAATTTGGAAATGGGCAGGAATGATTTCAGTTGTTACATTGATCATTGGGGTCGGGGCAGCACTACTAGCAACTGGAGAGCAGGCGACAGGGAAGACAGAGATTCCTACCTTCATGGAGTTTATATTCTAGACATAGGCAATAGCTATAAGCATAATAAATGGGTATAGTACTCATTAGGCTAGAATATGATAAATGGGATGGAAAAACAAAAACCAGGTTAAGGGGAATAGGATTGCTACCAAAGGAACATGTATCACCATTTGAAAGTAGGGTAGTTAGAGTAGAAGAGAATAGTTAAGTTAGATGTTGATACCCTCCCATTTACTCTGGATATAGAAATATATTAATGAATAAAACTGAAAATAGCAAACAGATTCATATTTTGGGGGACGCTCAGAGCTGGGGCATGATAGTAAAATGAGTTCCAGCTGTTAAGATTCCTTGCTTTAAGCAAGAAAGCAGTCTTAGGGACATTATATTAATGACAAATACATGGATGGATGGATGGATGGATGGATGGATGGATGGATGGATGGATAGATATAAATTTGTCATGGAAACAGTCATTAAAAAGTCAGTAAAGAATTTGAAATCTCTTGTGTTGGGATACAGTCACTTCATGAATTCAGACTGACAGCTCTGTTGGGGGGTTGCTTTCCAAGGCTGCCCCAGAGCAGATTGGCCAGATGGTTTTCTAGGACCCATAGAATCTCATTGACTTGTGCCCCTTCACCAAAGACCCCCAGGGAGCCATGATTCCTGTCTAGAACAAGACCCACTGATATGTAAGATAAACCAAGGCCTTCTTTCAAAGCCTGATTCTTAAACTGTGTTCCTTACACATCCTTTTATTCTTCTGAAGGCCCAATGAGTTAGATGAGTAAAGCTGAGCCCTTTTCTGAGTGTCTATTGTTCCAGTCTGGGGAACCAGGTAATAATGGAGGAAGCTTCATGTAAAGATTGCCCAGTGTTCTCAGCTTCTCTCTTCTGAGGCCACAGATGTGAAATAAATAGCCAAAGTTGCAAGAAAATTTTTTCCCCTCTGAACCATCACAGAACTCACCTGCCCCTTAGAAACTGATGTTGTCTATGATAATAAATGAAAGTGCCATTAACACCTGCTGAGGCCAATGGAAATTTATTCTGACCAAAGAAACATCCATTTAAAAACACACTTGAAAAGAAAATGACAAGATCTGAAATTTAAGATCAAACAAGTAGGGATAATCTCCATAGAAAATCCATCCAGGGAAGAAATATGAAGTTAAGCAAACAGACAACAATACAGCAGCATACGCACTATTGAAAAAGAATTCAACCCTCTGCAAGTCAGCAAGAAGGAATGCTCTCGAAGCATTAGCCAGAAGATGGTAGGAGGCCCCAGGGGAGGCTGCAGCACTTCAAACAGCAAACCCAACCAAACAAATAAAACCTTCTTTCGTTTTATCAAAACATACACAGCACTGCAGATTTCAAAAGTTCTTTGGTTTTTTTTTTTTTTAATTTTTAAATGTTTTATTTATTTCTAGGAGAGAGAGAGAGAGACAGCGTGAGCAGGGGAGGGTCAGAGAGAGAGGGAGTCGCAGACTGAAACAGGCTCCAGGCTCTGAGCTGGCAGTCAGCACAGAGCCCGACGCGGGGCTCGAACCCACGAACCGCGAGATCATGACCTAAGCGAAAGTCGGACGCCCAACCGACTAAGCCACCCAGGCGCCCCTCAAAAGTTCTTTGAAAGCCCCTTTGCAGAACCAGCTGGAAAATCCCAACAACAAAGCTTCCCAATAGAAGAAATATGCAAAAGCTTAGGAAGGTGTCCCTCAAAAACTAGTCCACCACTTCAGGGATGAAGAGGAATGGATGGAGGGAGAAGGGAGGGAGCGGCTGGAAAAAAGGAAACAGAGGGCAGAGAAATTTGGAAGCTAGAAACTGGCGGTGCACACTTAAATGACTTTCAGTGTATTGCTGTAACACACTGAACCTTCAGGTAGGGTCATGCTTGTTGTATTTCCCTAAGAGAAGGGAGGTCTCCCTTCTCCCTCTGTAACGTACTTCTTTGGAAGTATCAAACTGCATCCAAGCTAAACACTCTTGCCACTAAGATTGCAGAAAGAGGGGCGCCTGGGTGGCTTAGTCGGTTGAGCGTCCGGCTTTCGCTTAGGTCATGATCTCGCGGTTCGTCGGTTTGAGCCCCGCGTCGGACTCTGTGCTGACTGCCAGCTCAGAGCCTGGAGCCTGTTTCAGTCTGTCACTCCCTCTCTCTCTGACCCTCCCCTGCTCACGCCGTCTCTCTCTCTCTCCTTCCTAGAAATAAATAAAACATTAAAAAAAAAATTAGAAAAAAAAAAGATTGCAGAAAGAATGTAGTATAATTTGGAATTTACCCAACTTTTTAAAAAAATTTTTAAACATTTTATTTGTTTCTGAGAGAGAGAGAGAGAGAGAGCAGGGGAGGGTCAGAGAGAGCAGGGGAGGGTCAGAGAGAGAGGGAGACAAAGAATTTGAAGCAGGCTCCAGGCTCTGAGCTGTCAGCACAGAGCCCGACATGGGGCTCAAACCCACAGACTGTGAGATCACGACCTGAGCCGAAGTCGGAGGCTTGACTGACTGAGCCACCCATGTGCCCCATTCCAAAACCTTTTAAACATGGATTTTGCTGAATGACTGTGCAAAAGTTATCAAAGGGTCTGTCAATTTAGAGGCTGACCTACTTTCCCTGGATATTCAAAAATATGTTTATAACAGACAGGTAGTAGGTGCTCAGTGTATCAGGGGTTGTATTAGACACCTCACACATGCTGCTACCTTCAATATACACACTAGCTCTCAAGGATCCACGGCAGGTCAGTTACCCAGTGGGAGGTCCCCTGGCTCAGTGTCTACGTTGTTCTTTTTGTTTCTTGTCTTTCTTCTTCCCTTCTGTCTTTAACTCCCTCCTTCTTTCATTTCCTCCCTCTTTCTTTCTTTTTTTCTTCTTTCTTTGCTCCTTTTCTCTCTCTTTCCATGCATATGGAGAGGGCAACTCTCTAAGAATTGTTCTAATCTTGGCATTACATGCTTTGTTGGTCAGTGCATGGCAGGGCAGGCTCAGTGGTTGTTGGGTGCCAGGCACTGGTGAGCCAGCTTTGTTTGTACTACCAGGCTGAATCATTGCTGAACCGAGGGGGACCTCTGGAAGGCAGGGGCTATGCCAGCTAGCATCCCATCTGCTCTGTAGGAAAATCATATTGCACTTCCCAGGGGGTGGGTGTGAGGAAGCCACATGAAGAGGCAAAAGTGCAGCTGCCTCCTTGCAGATGATGGGTGTTGGGTGTTTTCCATGGTCATCTCCGTAGGAAGCTGGCAGGAAGCACCCAGCCTCCAGAGCATTCTCTACACCCGTTAGGCCCAGCAAAGACCACCCCAAAAGCCTATACCAGTTGCTCTGTTCCCACACAAATATTATTTATTTTTATTTTCTTTCCCCCTTCTGATTACTTCTTAGGCTCATTTGTTCATCAGTCCCTTACTCAGAGTTTTTTCTTTAGCCCACCTGCCTCCATGTGTGGTCTGGTCTGGTCTGGTCTGGTCTGCTCCCTGACTTTTCCTACCCCTAAGATAGTAGTCCCTAAGGCTTTTTCTCCAGCCTCCACCTCTCTTCTGAATATTAGATTCATATCCCCAGTTGTTTCTGGGCATCTTTATCTGCCCTTTGAATTCAGAAGGTCTTTAACTTGATCCTATTCACCTTCCTGTAATCACCTTTTCTTTCATGAGCCTCATCTTGGTTAATGGCATTCACCCAAGCCTCCAAGTTGGAAATATGAAACTGATAGCTCTTATCATTCTCTTATTTCATACACTGAGTCGGTCAGAAGAGTCTGTGGCTACATCAAGTTCTCTCGCCTTATTCTTTCCTCTTGCCCTGATTCAAACCTCCCTCACCATTCTAATTTGGCTCCCCTCCCCCTTCTTTGTATCGCCAGTAGGCACTCTAAAGCAGAGATATGCAAACATTTGTATAGGACAAGTGGCAAATATTTTAAACCCTCTGGGCTATGGATCAGAATCACCAGTGGTGGTCTGAAGCCTAGGTATGTTCATATTGTTAAAGCCCCTCAGGTAATTCAAGTGAACAGACATGTTTGAGAATGGATAGCTTCTAAAGCCATATCTCTCAGATGTTAGAGGGTATAAGAACCACATGTAGATCACATTTATGACAAAAATATTCTGAGCTACATTGCTAGATTCATCAAGGTTGCCTAGGAATCAACGCTTGAACTATCCTGGATGACTCTGAGAAGCTTGTTGTCCATAGATTGTACCCTGAGAAACAGTGGCAAACTGTATAAAATTAAAATGTATCAGCTTGGCTAATAGAATTTTCTTCATTATATTGTCCTGACCCACTTGCTCAGCTCTTGCCCAGCCATCTGATCCATACATGCCACTCTCGTTCCACTAGGTTTTATGTGCTACTGTCTGAGCCTTCATGAACACTTATGCCTCTATGCCTGTGTACATGGATGTCCATGTGCTTGGAACACCCTTCTTTTCTCTTCTCTAGCTAGAAAAACTCTACTCATTTTTCTCTACCCCTATTCTAAGAACTTTACATCCCCTAGCTAAAGTTCTTTCTTTCGTCTCTATTCTGCATTAATAATTTGTTCATAATGCTGATACATGTTATTATATGTTTATAATTAATTGTATGCACACATGTCTTTCATATTAGACTGGCTCTTTTCAAGGATAGGAACATTTACATGTAGCTATGCCCGTCAGATTATCTGTACAAACTAGATAAGATGGCATGTGTCAGTGCTAGAAGAAAAACCAAGTAGGAGATGAGGAGTAGGAATTCTGAGGAAGATTCAGGGAATGACTGGGGGAATTGGCCTCATCCCGACTTAACCAAACCACTCTAAAATGTTCCTGCTTCTGGCCTTTTTGTGCTTTCCCCTATTGTCTGGGGCAGCACTGAGATCTTTCTAAAGCATGAAGATTTTGCCAAAAATTGTTTTCTTCTAAGACAAATAAGAAGACTATATTTTTCTATGAAGTTTCCAGATTTTAAAACATGGATAACTAATTCAATTACAACAAAACATTTGCACGACTCACAGAAAATATATGTGTAGGTTCCGTAGTCTACCAGTCAGTGACCTCTGACTTGGAATATGGTGGTACCAATCATTCCAAGGAAACTTGCATAATTCTAAATATAGAGACATTTGGATAATAGAGAATATTGGCACATAGTTGTCATTAAATGTGTCTTTTGAATTAAATCACTCTTACTGCAGTGTGAAAAGCCTGACCTTGGTACTAGGGGACTGTGACCTGAACAAGCTGATCACTGCGCTTGCGCATCTCCCCACCAGTTGAGGAGATGCTGGCCCAAAGAGATAGTGACTTGGCCAAGGCCACCTGGGCATTAGTGACAGAGTTGGATTCAAACTCAATCCACTTTTGTATTCTTTTCACTGCTTCAGACTGATTTGGTTATAAATGTTGAAAACAGAACTTGGGATTTTAGCAAATTAACAAAGTGGATATAGGTATATATACCACTCAGTAGAAGAATGGTAAATAAATCATGAAGGACCCATTCTATGGCACGATTCCACTTATCTAAGAATAGTAACAACAAAAACAAGACATATGACTATGTACTTAGATCCGTACAAATATACAGAAAACTATCTGGAAGAACATGAGCCAATCTGGTAGTACTATTACCTCTAGGGAGGGGGACAGAAGTCGGCCAGGGTGGTTAAAAGGGCTTATGATCTCGTGTGTGTTTTGAAATTTTACTCCACAAGTATAGGAATGAGTTCCTCTGTATACATGAAAATAATTTTTTAAAAAGAAATTAGTGAAGAAGCACTGGAAATAATGTCCACACAAAGCAATATGAAATATAGACAAACATATTGCTTTGTATAAAATAAAAGAGACACACTTGCTAAGATGAACAATTTCTGGGACTTAATTTGATTCAAACCAGGCAAGAACCTAGAGAATTGAGTATGTCATTTTAGTTTGTGTTACAGAAAAGAAGTGGCAAAGAACTTAAGAGCATAATACTTCCCATAATTACATGTGAGCAGGGGACTCAAGATGGCTGGCAGCCTTCCCTGTTCCAGAGCGTGTAAGAAAAGAATGGTTCCTTTGCTAACCCCGTACGCCATATTGTTAACAGAAGTTGTATCTGATAGTAGATCTATGTTTAAACTATAAGATGCAAGGGAAAAAAAGAAACGCAGCATATGGAACTGTTTCTACACCACTTCAAGTCAACAGAGACAATATTTTAAAAATAACCAGGAGAATTCTCCAGCATGCTTCTTTTTATCTGTGTTCTTTGCTGCTTTGCCGTTTTTACTGACTATGACACACATGAGTTGCTACAAAGAATAGGAAGCTCATCTCTCTGTGCTTAAGTGTCTAGTTTCTTTTGCCAGGGTCTTGCTGGGAAAGAGGACATTCCTCTGTATCCTTACTTTGGAAGGACTCATGTCCCCCAGCTCTGTTCAGGTGACCAGTTCTATTTAAGGAGAGGTAGCTAAGTAAATGTGATCTTACCATACGACTTCCCGTGTCCATGGGAACCAGAAGTCTGCCCAGTCTTCTGGGACATCCAGGAAAAATGAATCTCAGTTATGTCTGTGGTGCTCGGATTAGTAGATCTGTTGCCTTTCATAAAAGCAAATTTTACTTTTTATAAAAGGCTACCAGCAGAGCTGGAGGCTTTCTGAAAGGTAAAGAAATCCCCATTGCCCCTGCCCTCAAAAAACCTTATTTTGAGATTGAAATGAAGAGTTTGAGGAGATCAGGTATCTTCCTCCTGGGCTGTTATTTAACTGTATCTCACTGTGACGGACTCATAATGTCAAGAGACAAGCTGCCACCCCTTCTCTGAATCTTGCAGGGCAAGCTGGTATTTAGCAGCAACTGCCCTGGACAGAGATTCCTTCCACATCATTGAATTAACCCTATATAGGGGTGGCAGCCTCCAGACTCCATTTTCTCATGCTTTACACACTCTGTGTTCCAGGAGGCTGGGCAAGCTGGGTCTGTGTCTGCAGCCGGACAACCATGCTTGGGACAGGGAGAGCTGAGCTGCTCCCTACTTACAGCAGGGAATGTGCCAGAGACTTATCTTGCTTTGATGTTTTCTGTCTCCCTCTTTGGAGCGGATCAAAAAAAACTCTCGGGGCGCCTGGGTGGCTCAGTCGGCTAAGCGTCCGACTTCAGCTCAGGTCATGATCTCACAGTTTGTGGGTTCGAGCCCCGCATCGGGCTCTGTGCTGACAGCTCAGAGCCTGGAGCCTGTTTCAGATTCTGTTTCGGATGCTTCTCCTCTCCTCTCCCACCTGCTTGCACCCCCAGCCTCAGTCATAAACTCTGGCTGTCTACATTCTCCTCTCTGTCTTTTCTCTCTCCCTCCCTCCCTCCCTTTTTTTCTCTCCTGTCCCCTTTCCCTTCCTCTTCCCCTCCCTCCCTGTCCTTTCCTTTCCTTTTCTGGAGTACCCTAGAAGCTCTCAGCCAAAGCTCGTAGAAAATAGGTACTGGCTCTCTGAAGTGCTCTGCAGCCTCATTTCTTGCTAGTAAAACAAGGACTATTTGATACATTTTTTCTTTTCTTCTTCTTTTCTTTTAAAGAAAAAGATTGGAGAGGGAAAAAAAACGTTGTGAATAAAACTAATGAAATTGACAACCTGCTTTGGAAGCTGTCTTGAATGTGATGCAGAGCTTTCCAGTGCTGGAGGATCATTCTGGGACTGCCTTGTGGTAGCTCCAGAGTTCATCTTTCTTCTGACACTAATGCTGGCATAGCCACAGGCCACCACCATGGAAAACAAGCTCTTCCTGAGCAATGCTAAGACACCTTTCCCACACCTGCTTGGTGGGCAGTGCAAAGAGAACAGGGGCCATAGCCTTGTCTTGCAGGCCAGGTTCTGTTGCCTACTGACCTTCCTGCCAGGGACCTCTGTCACAGCCACTCTGGGATGGCCAGTCTGCAGCATAGGTAGGTACACTACCAACACACACAAACATTTAAGTTAAATTAAATTCTGAAAGCCTTACGGCAACCAGTTTTTAGAAAACAGAGGATCTTATAGATGGTAATTTAGATCATTAATGCAAAAACACCATCTGCTAAACCTCAGATCTACCAAGGCGTGGGGTCTGTGGAGAGCGTAGACTGTATGGGGAGCTGTCTCCATCTGCCTCAGCCTCATCCCGGGGAATCTTTCTCACTGAACAAAGGGTTCCTCTTACCCAGGTCCTGTGTGTCTATACCAGTTCCTGAACAAGGCGCTATCCAGCTGGTTTCCTGGCTCCCGTGCTTATTGCCTCACTTCTAGTTTGCTGATTTGCTCTAGAGCCTCAGGGCAGTCATTGAGCAAACATTTCTGGAGCAAAAAACAATTGCCAGTCCTTAAAGGTTATATAGGTGTAATTAAGGCATGGTTCTGCTCTTCAGGGAGGGAATATGGTTCAGGAAAGGCGATAAGAAGAGTTCAAAGAGAATGAAGTTGACATGCCAGAAGGCTATTGTTCTGGACTCTTAGTGAACACACTTTTCTCCCATTGTGTGTTCGTGGAGCACCTTATTGTCTCTGTTCATGCCTTCCAGTGCAAGTTAGTGTTCTCTTTTCCTGCTCCCCTTACTCATAACTGTCTGGGGAAAAAAATTATGCACTTAGTTCATCCCACATGACTCTTCTTGTTCCCACTGGTGATATGTGAGTGTGACGTCAGGTTTCTCCATCACTCCTTCCCATGGACCTCAAAGCATCGTATGGAGTGGGACTTTTCAGATCACACCAGGAAATGAATCCACAGCATTCTAAATCTAGGCCCACCGTGTCTGTAGCTGAGGCTATTGGTATTGCTTAAAGTTTTAGTGAAACCAAAAAGACTACAGCAAATAAGCAAAAACCATATTGCAAATGACAATATGGTAACATCTGAGTGTTTATCGTGTGCTAGGTGTTGTGCTGATGTCTCTGCATTCGTTATTTCATGTGATCTTCCCAGCAAGCCTGGAGCTCAGGCTCTGTGCTCCGATTCCACACCTAAAGAAATGGAGGCACAGCAGGATCAGCTGTTTTACATATCGTGTCACATGTATTCAGTTTGCAACCAAGTCTTTGCTGTTAATCTGCATAAAACATGGCCTTCCTGGCCCTTCCCTTCCCTTCCCTTCCCTTCCCTTCCCTTCCCATGGCCTGGACTACAGTTTAACAAATGAACATGAGCTTGTCCTTGGGCATTCAGCAAAGCATATAATGGACCTGGACCTATTTGGGATGAGCCCACTCCTTATTCTTATTGTGCCTAGACCAGTTTCTCTGAAGCAGAGTGAAAGTGATAATCCATGTGATGTACTAAGCACAGCATCACACATGGTAAGCATCCAATAAACAGCATTTATTTGTGTTAAAAGTCTTGCTTAATCCTCTTAAGCAAGAGTACAGACTCATGATTATTAAGCGACCTGCTCCTTTGTTCTAGGGTGTCATGGTCTTTAATGATTTTTTCATGTTTATTCCCCCCCCCCCCACCACGGTAGCTTTGTGAGACCTGGGTGTTACATAGACACATGGCAAAGGTAACTGGAAAAGGAAAGATGATTTCCATAAAAGAAAATCCAAAAGGAAGAGCATGTGCATGGCTCAGTAGATTTGGTGTCCACTCTTGGTTTCAGCTCAGGTCATGATCTCATGGTTGTGATCTCCCAGTTGGTGCGATCGAGCCCACATCCAACTCTGCACTGACAGTGCTGAGTTTGCTTGGGAAATTCCCTCCCTCCCTCCCTCCCTCCCTTCCTTCCTTCCTCTCTCTCTCAAAATAAATAAATAAACAAACATTAAAAAAAAAAAAAAGTCCAAAAAGAAATCAGCTCTGGATTGGGAGCTTCCTGAGAGAGGGACTCAATTCCCAGGTTTCCCACGGAAGTCTGGGGCTCTATGGAAGTTAAATGGATAATAGGGGAGGGAGTCCCTATTATTATAGCCCTACATGGACTATTTTAGAGTCCGTGTAGACTAGGGAAACAAAATAAGGATCGCTATGTGGAATCTAGTCTGTTTGGCCCTCTACTCATATTCACAGAGTCTCAAACTGACTTCTGGTGTTACTTCCAAATGAGTTATTGTATGGTGTATATGTACTAAAACATTAACTTGTTAAATGCAAACATTCATAAACTACAACAAAAATTGAAGCTTTGTGCTGACATTACTTCATGCTGTACATTATCAGAAGATTGCCTATGGGAAGGATCCCACACGACTTCAGAGGGCTTTCAGTCATCATGGGCCACAGCTGTGTGCACTCTGATATTTGGGCCAGCACCAAGATGTTGGCCATCATTTATTTCTTCCAGATATTTGGAAGTTTCTGACTAGCTTTGTCTGTAATGCACAGTAACATTCTCCAACCAGCTTGGCATTATTCTATCTCAGTTTCACTCAGAAGCTGTGAATTCCTCCTTGAAACACCAGCAGCCTTATCTTTTCTTTGCTCAGATTCCCCTTGTATTATTTCCTGAAGATAGCAGATTTCCCTTCTCTAAATAATTCCCTGTGCTCAGTGCTGGGGGTGTGTGTGCTTCTGTGTATATGTATGCATATATATTTTTAAATTGTATTTTGCATGGAGAGCAACAAGATGAATCTGTTCTCCTTTTAGGATTCTCTATGAGAGACAGCTCTGATTCTGGGTCATTTGTAAGTACAGCAGCCCACCAATATGGTACCTCCTAACATTCCCATCACAAAGTCCCAACTTAAATTTCTCAGCTCTTGTACCTCAATTACCCACTCCATGGCCTAACCATGGCCTAACATGCTACACCAGAACAGGTACTCATCCAGGGGTTTGTTGACTAGCATATATGCCAGGTTTGCATTGGGAGCTGGGAATACAATTGTGTCCAAGGCATACATGAGTCCTTGTGCTTTGGTGTTTACATTTTCATGGTTCCCTCCTACCCCTAAAATGCCACCCAAGTAAACATCTCTGATAATTGTAAAAGGATCAACAAAAATCTTGCCTTGTAGGAAATTTCTTGACAGCCCCAGCTTGCTTTTAATTCTTTAAGCTCTAAAATCAACCTTCCTGTTCCAGAGAGTACCTCCAAATCCTTGCTCTATCCTCTCTCAAAAAAAAATCCATGAATTTGGATCCCACATTTATTATTAGCCAAGGGTTCCAAGAATCATTTTTCTCCTCACGCACTATGCACTCCGGGAGCACACTGACTTGCCTTCTTAAGTTGGCAGAGAAGCATGCGAGGGTAAGTCTTCACGCAAACCTTATCGAGAGCCAGAAGCCACACATTTCCAAAGTGTAAATATGCAGCCAGTGTCAAGGGCCTGAGATGCGGAGCCACGTGAAAGTGTTAAAATGAAATAAGGTTGACAGCACCACTTCATCAGAAATAGGCAGCGAATGAGATGTTATGAAATGCTCATAAGCCTAGGGAGTAAGGTGCTCAAAGACAATTACCAACTAAACATTTCATTAATGAAATAATGATTAATTATAATTACTAATTAAAATGCAAGATTATGCTGTTGGTTTTGAGCATTAACAGGAGTAACGACATTACCATTTTTAATGGAATTCCAGGAACGAAAATTATAACAACTCACAGAAAAGATATGGCTTGCAAGTGTGATTAGGAGTTATTGTTAAACCCAGGGGCAGAGAATTTTCCCTGCTGGTGAACTTAAGTTAAGTAAGTTTAATGCGGTGTAATTTAATTACTAAGCATAGTTTTCTTCTCAGTGGGAAGAGATACCAGGTTTATGCTTTAAAGAACAAAAGGAAGGATGTAAATAGCTATGGGTAATGATTGGCTACTAGCAGGAAAAATCAAAGAGCATTTAGCTGTCTTTTGCATAATATTTGAGGGTAGATGTATCCTGGCTCGGTTGTAAATTTTATTTAATTAATCTTAGAGGATTAACAACAAAGTCGCCTGTGCAGACAGGGAACGGAGGGCTGTCAAGTGTATCAGGAAAGTGAATTTCCATAGGAAGGACATCTCTGCTGAATAATTAATGCACGGGAGTTTTCATAAATGTCAAATTCCCACAGGAAGCGGGAACTTGACCCTCAGTAATAAACCATTTAGGATTCATTAAATATAAGCATCGTTCTTAAACTGTTTGCCATGGCATGTGAGCTCATCCATTATGCAGTATGTCAGCCTGAGCTGTAGTACGAAAATGCCCAATGCCTGGCTCTGGGTGGTTGGAATCACTCTGAGTGTGCCTGTTCCTTCCAGCCTGGTTTAGCCATAGCCCCGCCACCTAGTACCATTGTCATAAGGCCTGTGCGCATTATAAGGCCAAGATCAGTTCATAGTCAAACCAGAAGATGCATGTTTGGCTCTTGTAAATAAAATGAAAGGCTCAGGCCCTGTTTAGGCCCTCGATATAAGGGGTCCTCAATCTCAACACTACTGACCTCAAAGGCCATATAATATTCATTGTCTGTGTTTGTCCTGTGCACTGCTGGACGTTTAGCAACATCCCTGGCCCCCACCTACTAGACACTAGTGGCACCTACCGCTACTCACACCTCCCGTAACACATCCAACAATCAAAAATGTACCCAGATATTGCAGATACCCTCTGGGGGTAGGATCAGCCCTATCTGAGAAAGGCTGTTTATGGAACTTAGTCAAGTACTTCCTGGAATGGAATTACTGAGCGGGAGACCAGGCTCCCACTGAACTGAGTTTGAGAGGCTGTGGGAACCCACAGTCCCTGGTCAACTTCACAGGCACAGATATCCACAGCACCAAATGTGTCTTTGCTCTTAGTAACGTTGGTGGCTCCTTATGGATCCACATGTGGATGTCACAGCTGTCGTTCCTGTGCCATTAGTGCAGTCCTGGTGACCCAGGGCTGCCTCGTAGGTAAACGTCTTCATGCAGAAGTGACTATTTCCTTTCCCTTATGCGTCAAAATGACTGGTGCTATGAGCCCCCCAAACCCCACCTCACTATTATTACGGACTCATAAGGGGTCCAGTAAATCACTGAGCTACTTTTTTCTCCGACCCCTCCCCTGCCAAGAATAATATTGAGAGGGGTAGCAAATGAGCTCACCCATGCAAGATTTTTCTCAAACTGTTTCTAAGGTCTGAAAACAAATCACAGAGCCTTTTTTTCTTTTAATAGAATATAGATTTGATTTCTTGATTTAAAAAGCACACTTAATTCTGTCTGGGCATGCAGGATGCCCACACACTGACTAAAAAAAGAAACAGAAAGCTATTTGGAGAATCTCTTTGTCTACACAGAAGCAGAAACTGATTTGACTTAATGATTTTTCTCCTTGTTGATTTTTATTTGAGCCAAAATGAGCAGTTATTTCTTGGCACCCCACAGCCATCGCCTCTGCTTCTGTTAAAATCAAATGGATTTGATGTGCCCGGTGCAGACATGTTGTCCCTAGGTGACATAAGTGAAAAATAATATCCTGGAGATGTGTCGAGTCCAAGTGACATAGTAACTGGGCACAACCCGTTCGTTTCACACTGAGGGGCTGAGACTGGTCAGTTACTGCAAACTCAAAGAGTTCTGATTATTTCCGGTGACAATTCCTCTCTTGCCCGTACACCACTCACACTCTGGCTTGAGAGCAGGCCTTCGTAAGTAATGGTGTCTTTCCAGTATCCCACTTGGAACAGACATGCTTTAAATTAACCAGCCATGGGCGGTTCAGGAATCAGAACCACAGAGTGAAGAGTCTACTTGGCTCCAAACCTGAGTAAGTCTTATTAATTCAGAGAGTAGAAAGCTTACATGTGCTAATTACTAAAACTACTAATTAGCTTTAATTATGAGCTTGGAAGGAAGTTGAAGTGTGTTGCATTTGATAGTGCTGCTGACCTTATCAGTGTACTTTGGGGTGGGGGGTGGAGGTGGAGAAGCAGAAAGGAGGTGTTAGAAAATTCATCAGAGAGCAATTAATTTAGGTCTTCTGATGAATATGCTATAAATTAATACATCTGTGCATATCAGGACATAAAGGCATTTTAATAGAGCTTTACCAGTGTCAACACAGAGTGCACCAGCCAGTCAAGAAAATGACTCATTTTCTAAGTTATTTCTTATTCTGCCACTGTTTTAAACCAAGGGACAAGCTGGGTCCAGCCAGATAGATGCTTTTACATGTAATCGTAAATAAGAAAGGGGGCTGGCTTAGACTGCCTTTGGAGGGTCACTGTGAGGAGCTGTTCTTGGAGATGTTTGATGAGGTGCTCAGAAATCTGTCCTGTACGGGGGTCTGGTAATATTGTCCCCATCAACTTCTCATCTTGGTCTTTTTTCATTCTGAATCCCTGTAGCCAGAAAGCACTCCTTTGATGTGGCCAGGATTCTCTGTGCTGTTTTTCTTAATGGCAAGAGCCCTGCATCCACTTTTCCCATGAACACAAGTGACATTAGTTTCAAGGATCCCCAGTGCAGCATTTCATGCCCCAGACAAACGGCACCCTACTTGGTGCTGGGAGCTGTCACTCAATCCTGGGGAAGTGCCCAGAGCAGTGCAGCATCTGTCTATCTCGCCAGAACCCGTAAACCCTGAATATCTTAGCCTGTAGATTTGAAGTTTTTGGTTTGTCCCTAATCTCTCAAAACTGACGTGTCTCTCAGTAACCACCAGAGGGATCCCATATAATGTGATAAAAATTATAATCAACATGGAGGAATCGTAGCTTAGCCCCCGTGAATTTGCCTCTGAGTCCCTGCGTCTCTCTCTGGACAATGAGAAGGGGAGCCAAGGATAAGCAGAATGAGAGAAGCCTGTGCTGGACAGTGTAAGGGAAGTCCTCCCCCAAAGAGCCAGGGGCAAATCTGAAGACAAAGGGATCTGAAGGTCTGTCTTTCTCTTCACCTGGAAACAAACAAAACTACCAGACAAATACATAAAACAAAGGTTGGTTAATAGAAAGCACTTTTTCAGTCAGTAGAATTGGGTACTACTTGCTTATGAACCCATGTTCAGAAGTTAAATATATATAATGAGATTTTGCTAGGAGAGCTAAAGTCTTTCCATTTTTTTAAAAAATAGGGTTGTACCCTTGTATAAAAGAAGAGGCAGTCAGGAGTGTTCTAGAATAGCTTGCTAGGGCAATTGTGACAAATTACCACAGACTGAGTAGTGTAACACTATAGAAGTTTAGTCTTTCCCAAATTTGGAGGCGAGAAGTCCAAAGTCAAGGTATCAGCAGGGCCATGCTCCCTTTGAAGGCTCTAGAGAGGAACTCTTCCTTCCTTCTTCCTCCCTTCTGGTGGTTGCTGTTAATTCTTGGCATTTCCTGGCTTATAACTGCATCTGTCCTCCTTCTGACTCCACCTTTACAGGGCCTTCTTCCCTCTGTGGTTGTCTGTGTGTCTGGGTTTCCAAATCTCCCTTCTTTATAAGGGCGCCAATCATTGGATTTAGGTTCCCCCTAATCCAGGATGGCCACATATAACTAATAACATCTCCAAAGACCTATTTCCTCCAAATTATTGGAGGGTACTATTCAACCTGGAACACGTTCTTTAACTATTTTTTTAATGAATGTTTTAAGTTTTACTTCTACACACAAAGCAGTTCTGATATTTTTGTTCTAAGATGATTTCCAGGTCATGGATGAAATCTATTATTACCACCTGGAAAATGACGCCAAAGAGTTCCCCTCTGATTATTTTAGTCCAGCTTCTCAAATATAATACCTCTCCTCCAAGTTGTTGTAAGGCTTGTGTCAGAGTGTTTATAGTGGCTTTTGTGTATAAGTGTATATTGCACGCAGAGCACCAGAAGACAATGTTTCTACCCTACAGTCCTTCTTTGCTAATTTTATTGCCCTCACCTGTCAGGTTTTATAGATTATCCCTGAGCTTCTTGGGCCAAATCAGTAGTTAAAGCTCAGGTGATCCTCATTTATCCCTGCTCTTAATACATGCCTGGCTGCACTAACAGCCAACTGAAACTCCAGATCAGCTCAGCATAAAGCTGTACATTCAGGTCAAACATGCTCAAGTGAGAAGATTGTCCGCGGTGTGTCAGGCAAATTGGCAAACAAGTGTCAACAGAACAGGAGGTGGGAGAAGAAAGGCAAGAGAGGAAATCAGCAGGAAGAGTAGGGTTTGCCCAACTTGCACTTTATGATTGAGCAGAGAGTGACTGCGGGGCAGATCTGGGGTGCAGAGGAGGGAGGTCATCCTCGAAGCTCTACAGAGAAGCCCTGACTCGCCATCCTCACCAGCCCACTTCTCCTGCCTGAGTCCCCCCCCAACACACAGATCTCTAGCCCTGGCCTGAGCTCAAGCCTTAGGTAAGGCAAAACCCAGAACCCTGCAAAGCACACAGTTCTGCAATCCTAAGTGCCTTGTAAGAACAGCTGCTTCCCCAGACACTAAAGGCCACTTACTGTGTGATTCGAGTTATATGAAATACTCAGAATAGGCATAATGAAAATGTTCTAGAACTAGATAGTGGTGATAGTTGCACAGCATTGTGAATGCACTGAATTATATACTGTAAAATAGTTAAAATGGAGAATCGCATGTGTGTTTTACCACAACTTTAAAAAAGTCGGCTTCCCTCTGATCTACCCAGTGGTTTTCTCTCTGCCCTCTGAAATCAACCTGAAATCTGATTCTTCTTCCAAGGGAACATCATTTCAGTATTGTGGTTGGATAATCACCTGCTTTGGCCCAGGACTTAGGAGGTCTGGGTTCTGACTCTATTATTCTCTGTGTAACTTTTTTTTTTTTTTAAATGTTTTATTTATTTCTAGGAGAGAGAGAGAGAGGCAGCGTGAGCAGGGGAGGGTCAGAGAGAGAAGGAGTCACAGACTGAAACAGGCTCCAGGCTCTGAGCTGGCAGTCAGCACAGAGCCCGACGCGGGCGAACCCACGAACCGCGAGATCATGACCTGAGTGAAAGTCGGACGCTTAACCGACTAAGCCACCCGGGTGCCCCTGTAACTTTTTTTTTTTAATGTTTATTTATTTTGAGGGAGAGAGAGAGAGTGAGTTCATGCAAGTGGGGAAGGGGCAGAGAGAGACAGAGAAAAGAATCCTCAGCGCAGTACTCAATCTCATGAATGATGAGATAATGACCTGAGCCAAAATCAAGAATCACTTAACTGACTGAGCCACCCAGGCACCCCTCGCTATGTAACTTTTAAAAAGCCATCAGCTTCTCTGGGCCTCATTTCTCCACCCATGAAATGAAAGACAAGAGGACCTCTGAAGTGTTTTTCTAACTCTCAAATTTTTTATCCCATTGCATTGCTCTGGACTTCATTTCAGATGATGGCACCCAAAATGAATTCTTGTTTTCTCACTAGTGTTGATCTAGATCTCCGCCTCACGCATACCCCAAATGTATGTATTGGATTTGGAGGCTAAATGAAAGATTCCCTGGCATTTCAATGAAATCCTATCCAGTTAGATACAGTACAACATTCCAAAATACAATTTTAGATGTCCACTGCAATATCTAACCTATTTATAGTCCTCCTGTTTCGCTGTGATACAGAAATCTAGGCATGTCCTCAAGCAAGTCCCTGAATAGAGTTTTAGATAGAAGATAGTCACTGCCAGAGCCATGACAGTAGGACCTCTCTTCTTGTACTTTCCCTATTCCCAAAAAGTATGGTAATGTCTCTGTTTATGACTATTGCTTCTAGAACTGTCTGAACTGAGACTAGACGGTTAATTAGTAGAGCAAAGAAGCCATGAGTTTTGAGGGTCTTTCCCTTGTCTTTATCTTGAGATGAGATGTATACCTGTGTTTTGATGATCGACATTTGATTTTGTCATTCTCATTTCTCCAGTGATGATTTGGGGCAAGTCAGTAGGAGGATATATATCCACATTCCATAGCTGCATCTGGCCCTGACAGCTGGGTATATATATGTAATTAATATGCAATAATTCACTCAAGGCAATAATGACTATGCATGATGGGTGAGAGGCAAGAGGGTAAAAAGTCATACAGTTTGGAAATATCGCTAGGGATTTAGAAGCTCCACATGAAAGATTTTGATGAAGCCGTGACGAGTTAGCCTGTAGTAGTGGGATGAAGCATTGGAAAGAACATACAGCTTGGAGATCCAAGAGCTGGGTTTAGTGTCCTTCATATACCAGATTTATAGCCATAGTCACATCTTTTGCTTCTCTGTGTCTCATTATTATAAGCTACCTTATTTGTAAAATGTGGTTTCTTTGGAGACTTAAATGAAGCTTAACTGTGTAGTAAGCATGGTATGTGGTGTGGTACTCAGCAGATGTTACTTCCCTCCCCACTCCTCTTTGATTGTAAGACTCATATGACAAAATCTACATGAAAATGAATGTACAAATCCCAGGACATCAAGTGTGTTAGCTGGCAGGAGACCTAAAGAGTCAGCTTTTAGGCCTCAATCTAATCTCTGATCATTATCTGACCTCCTTGGAAAGCAAGGCACTCTTTTTCCATAGGCGAGAACTCTAAAATATTTATATGTTGTGTCAATGGAAAAAAGAGTAAATAGAAGGCTGGAGTCCATGCCTGGCAAATTGAGGATGGCGGGACAGTGGACGTGTCTGATATAAGCACAGGACATTGCAAGAACAGTGTGAATTTTATAGCCTTGGATGGGTCTTCCACCTAACTTTGGACCGCCATGTTTCATCTGCAAAATGAGTTGCATTATATCACTTTCAATATTCTTGTTGGAAATAGAAAGGCTAGGGATAAGAATCATCCAGATACTAGTCCAATGAATCACCAGCCCTTATCTCTCTCTTCACAATTTCTGAAAGGGTAGGTGCCTACAGACCATGAAATCACACAAAGGCACTTTCTGAGTCTTTAATTCCATGCCCTATTTCCACTGCTCTAAGCTAGATTTCTCCTGCTCTAAGCTCCACAGAAGAGGGATATTTCTTTACTACAGACAGAAACAAAGCGTGTGTGCGCGCACACACACACACACACACACACACACACACACACACACACACAGGAGTCTCCTTAGCTCCTTGCCTCTTGCCTCCCTTCCCTTAAGCCTACACCAGACTGTAAGATTAGATCACTTTAATAGTAAAAAAAAAAAATACTAGTCTTGACAGAGTCCACCAACCTGGGAGAAAGAAAAGAAGGGTTTTCCCCAAAACAGAGTACAACTGACCTTGGCAGTTCACTCCAGCCTTTTTAGATTGGGACAGCCCCTTTAGATGACCCGCTTTTTACCAGTTCCTGGAAGAATCAACAAAGAGGAGAGCTCTATGAGACAGTGTTGTCTATGAGACAGAGAGCTCTAAGATGGCAGTGTTTTCTTCCTTAAAGAAAAATCCCAGATATACGGGATAAGGAGGCAGACGGATATTGGACCTAAAATGCTACAGTGCAGATAATGTATGGTCTGTTAAACACTTTCAAACCTGACCAAGCCATAGCGGCTCTTGCTTGGATTTAAGTGCATGTGAAGCTATGAGCCTCTCTTGTGGGTTCTATGTTTTCTTTCTCTCTCCAAAAGACTTAGAGATACAGATACAACCTGATTTGATGATAACTTTGTGAGATGTCTTCATGGCCCTCTTCCTGCTCGAGGAAATAGGATATTTTATGTATAAAGCCACATCAATGAAGACTATTCATATCTTGACTGATGCCAAGCTGCTACTTAAAAATGCTTGAAGACCTAGCCTTGAAAATAAGTCCCTGCATGCATTTATCACTACTTAGAATCTGTGTGCCCTGGATTGTAAGATTTCTTTCATTCTGATATTCTTAATTTAAATAATCCTTTCTTTCAGATGTCCCTTGCTGAAGCAAAAAGGGAGTTATTACATGGCAGGCTCCCTGATGCTGTTTTGTTCTGGCTTGGTTGTCCAAGGCAATGGAGAAAAAGAAGGGGAACAAAGCCCCTTTGCTTTGTTGGGTCGCCTTTGATAGCTTGCAAAGGTCAAGAGCTTCTTCACTTAACAGAATCTCCAGATAACTTTGCTAAGTGATGAGTGGGATGAAGATTCTCTTTAAAAGCCTGACATCCTTCCACCTTTTTTCATATGCAAAGTATTTTCTTAAAATGAGGCCCTCTGCAACTGCATGTGCTATACTCTAATGAGACCTGCACATAGGCAGGGACTATTAACGCAGGGGGAGCCAGGTCACAGGTCTCTTATCATTGCAGGCACTATAGTTCACCACAAAAAGAGCCATGCCACTAATGAGGACCATGAGATGACATGAACACAGGAACCTTGCCTGGACCTGTGCATAGATTTCAGGTCCTCAGTCTTTACTCTTCTTTCTTACCCTACAGCTTAGGGAAAACGGATCTTGACCCTGTCTGTAAACAGGGAGGACTATCATGGACTCTTGACTCTCATTCAGATCATTAATGTATTGAGCTTTTAATTTAATGAGTGGGAGGAAAGGACATGAGTTTTGTTGGCTTTAAATGTAGCAGAAACAGAAATGCTGGATTTCAGGGTCAGGGTTTAGGATCCTACAAGTGACATTCATCCAACACCTAGTATGTGTGAGTCAGGCTGCCAGGCTGGAATGGGGGTGTTGCAGGGCAAAAGTTGCACCCAACATGTTTTATGGAGGGCACAATCTAGTAGAATATGTAAGAAGTTGATCGATACTATTACAGTTCAAGATGGAAAGTATTAAAAGAAACAAATAAGGGCTGTAATTTCAGAGGAGAGATTCTTTTGAGTATATTCTCATTGTTTCTAATCCAGGACACAATCTCACCACCACCACCACCACCATCATCATCATCTCCCTGGGATTATGGCAATAGTGACTTGACTGTTTTCTGGCCCACACTGAGCACCTTCTTTATGCTGGGCAGTGGGAAGGAGGGAGGGAGGGAACACTAAACATATAATGGGTTTGTATGTGAGTAGAGAGGCAAAGTACCTCTAAAATAACAATCTGAGACAAATTCTGATCCAAGGCCTTAAACATACATGTCCACAGGAGCCGGACAATAACAATGAGCAAAGGGAAATGTACCAAGGGTAGGAAGTGAAATGAACAGAAGGATTGTAAGAGCCCAGCCAACCTATCTAAACAGCATAGTGGTTACTTAGCTATGTAATTATTACTGTTAATTATTATTATTGTTAATTATTAATTATTGTTAATTATTGCCAAGCAGGAATGGGGGGCCAGGGCCACTAGATATACAGACGCTTTGTGTAAAATCTCTCAATTTGTGAGTATTGACAACAGTGAACAAGCCATGCACAGCATTCAGAGGGCCTGAGCCGGCCTGGGGCCTGCCACCTGGCAAACTCTGGCACATATTAAGGAGAATGTAGGAAAGGCAAAGGTGACTGGCAGCCAGGAGTCTCTGGAAACTTGTGGAAAAAGCAGTCTTTGATATGGCCTTGGGAGATTGAATGGAGGCAAGACAAGGTTTTCCCAAATAGAGGAGAGGGAGTAAGCAAAGGTATGGACCTGAGAAACTGGGGCTTGTGCTCAGAAAAGGGCAGGGATTCTGGGAGCTGGAGCCCAGGCCACGAGCCAGGGTTGGGGGACCAGCATGCAGCTTCAGGCCAGAGAAGTTGGTGGAGGCCAGATGCTCCAGTGACCTACTGCAGGTCACTTACCCCTTGAAACCTCACTTTACTCATCTGTACAATGAGGATGGTGACATCTGCCTTCCAGAGTTGGTCAGAAGGAGTTGATGGGGTGAAGCACAGAAGATGCCAGGTGCTATACCTGGCATCAATATATGGTATTTAATTAGCATTGGTTCTTCCTACTATTTAACAAAAAGGCTGGACTTTATTCTGCTTTCCCTGTGGCAGTAGTGAAGATCTGCTATTTTTTTCCTTTTTTAAAGATTACATTTTCACTTACTTATGGAAACCAAACATTCAGAAATGTACAAAGAAGAAAATAACAATCATCCATGTGCTTACCACCCAGAATTAACCATGCCTCATATATTGGTGGGCTTGCACTTGCATCTAGTCTATTTCCACAAAATCGTTCTTGATTATGTAAAAAATAATATAACCATCGTAAGAAATTATTAGAAAAGCAATACATTGAAGAAAATGAAAGACACACATTTACATCCTGCCATGTAGTCACTGGGTGTAAGTCATCTAAGGCAGCCTTACATGCACCACAGATAAAAGTATGGGTGCTTCCTAAAGGATTATGAGGTTGCTGTGAGCATTACCAGTGAGATTTGAAGTAGCGCAGGGCCTGACATATAGTGCTCGCCAGGTGTTGGACCAGAGGAGTTAGCGTAACGGCATGCACACATGAGCAGGCACAATTATGCAATTGTGTAGAGTAATTTCTGGATAGCGTTTAGTGGGTGTCTAGTATTCCAGTTGGACCCCAGACTCAAAGGTCCCCAGTTCGTCCTCAGTTGCAAAGAAATGGCCCACACCTCTTGTGGCAAGCTGAAAAGAGGGAGATGATGGTGAGTTGTGCTTTAGCTCTGCTGTTTTTGACTGAATGGTAATAGATGAGTCACTATGAGCCTCTGCTTTCTCATCTGCAAGATGTGAACAGTTCCGCCAGGCTCTCAGGATCTTTGGGAACGTTGTGCCCTAATACATGGAGAGCTCCACAGAGGAAGTCACCAAATGTCAGTCCCTCTCCTCTCTTCATCCCTCCCTCCCCTCCCCCTCTCCCCCTCCAGCTCAACCTCTTTCAGGTCTTGGTTTAACACTGAGCAAGAAATGCTCACAAAGCGCTTAAAATGTCCTCCTAGTTACATTTTAGACCCTCCCTCTTTTCCTGAGTATTCCTCTGATCCTGATTCTGGAGTTAATGAGTATTGATTGTGACATCTGCGTTCACCGGTGGCCCAAGAAGGGGCTACACATGTTGGCTGCCTCTGGTTAACAACTCAGCTGAAGGCAGGAAGCAAATTAACTATTAGAAGGTGGTCCTTTGCACCTGAAATTCATTATAGATTTAAACCCATTTTGAAAATGTATCTTTAACTCTATGAACCAGAGTAAAAGCCTGGGCCTCTTGGTGAGAAACCCATTTTGCTTAGTGTCAAAAAAAAAAAAAAAAAAAATATCTGGCACTGCCTGGTTCCTTGAGCTTTGCTGAATTTTGCTATAGTTGCTTTTTACCATAAAGCAGGTGTCAAGTGAAGACTCTGTGTATGTTTATGATCATTATGTTATATTAAACAGTCGCACCGAGTTCCAGAATGAGAACAAGAATATTGCATATTCCTTTACCTGCAAAGCAATTAAATTATTGTCTGACATGTTTATAGCTCCAGAACCAGTAATCAGCTTTTAGTCTGAATAGGGGATGTGGTGTTATAATCCAGTGCTTTGCTGAGAGGTTCATATTTAGCATTTGCATTTGATAATTTAATTTAAATAATACTGAGCAAGTACACTTACAGCCCTTGGCAATTGTCAGAGTCACAGGAAAAAAGGCAATGCACAAACTGATTTTTTTGTAAATAATTTTGTATTCCTGAATGGTTTTTACTTCCTTGTTATTAACCTCTGCTGCCCTCACTGAATAAACCAGAAAATGGTAGTAGCGTCTAAAGTCACAAGTATTATGTCTCTCTTTGTTCCCTTTTCCCTCTTCCTATGGAAACAATATCTGAGCAATCTCCAAATTTCCATGAGACTGTGAAAGGCTGGCAGTGAACCATTAAAAAAAATCCCCCAAAGGGACTTTTTTCTTGCAAGATGCCTTTATGTATTAAAGATCAATTTTCTGATAAGATCCTCTGTTCCAGAGAATATTTGGTAATTTTAGCAAAAGTAAGTACTTGCCACAGGAATAGTGAATCTCAAGTTAATGCCCAATAATATCACAAACTAAAAGAAAGAAGTTGTAAAATGACTCTCTTCAACATTTCCCACCAAAATAAAGTTTATTGGATGATCGCAGGATTTAAAAAATGTTTTTTAATGTTTATTTTTGAGACAGAGCGCAAGTGTGAGCAGGGGAAGGGCAGAGAGAGAGGGAGACACAGAGTCTGAATCAGGTTCCAGGCTCTGAGCTGTCAGCACAGAGTCCAACATGGGGCCAAAACCCATGAACCATGAGATCATGACCTGAGCCAAAGTTGGAGGCTCAACGACTGAGCCACCCAAGTGCCCCTAGGGTTTATTTTTTTACAGTACTTTCTGGCTATCAAGAATTTTTTTTTTTTTCACAGTGTGTGTTTGTTTTAGGGCAAAGTGTCCCACTGGTTTCGAAATGTGAATCTTTAGTAACAACTTCAAATTGTTGTGATTTCTACCTTCTACTTGCCAGGCACAAAATAACCCACACAGATTACCCCCATCTGAAAATCATAGGCCTTGAGAAAGGAAATGCATGTATTTTGCCATTAATCAATTTTTTTTGTAAGGTATTTCTTCTCCATTTTGCCTGGTGTTATAACCATGACCAAATAGGAACTGTCTCAGCTTTCTCAGGCAACAACTCTTGATTAGGAGTCAGGAAGATCCAGTGACTTCATTCATTTTTACTGTGTGTCTCTGTACCTTTTCACCTGAAATGCTGATCAGTTGCAAATGTTGCATACATCAGCCTACAGAAGCCTTCAAAGCAAGATTCTTTTACCATCGTGTGACGTTTTGCAAAAGACACCATTTACAACTGAGTTAAATACATGTATCTTCATAGATTTCCTAGTGCTTCTCATCCATGGGAATCTTCCCAGGGAAGGAAATGTGGTAATTGGCAAAGATGTGCATCTTTCCTCTGGTATTTAGATTTAGCGTGGCTGGCCATGTGTAACCCTTTCTGGGAGCACACCAGTGTAGCTGGGGTTTAGGCAAGGTCTCCCATTTATAACTTAAATGTGCCTGGGAAAGACCACCTTGAATTGCCCAAATGCCCATGGAGAAGTCTCTCCTTACACTAAAGAATAACCCTTGCTGTCTATCAGCCACAGCACCAGATAGTCTTCATTTGTAATCTCTTGCAAACATTCCAACAACCAAAGACGCCATCAATCCCCATTTTCCATATGCTGAAACTGAATAGGAGAGAGGTTAGCTAATTTACCCATGGTCATGCTGTTGGGAGCAGAAGAGCTGATATTAAATGTAGGGTTTCCCATTTCAAAACCCCATGCTGTTTGCATGTCCTCCCATACTTCAGCCACTACCTCTGTGTGTGTATCACCCAATGCCATTAGTGTATAATATTTCTAAGCATGTCTATAGCCTTGGCCTTTGGTCAGTATTGATCACCTTGAATCTTTATCTTGTATGTTTGATTATGAAAGTAGTTGCTGTTACCTAAGTAGCAATGATGCAGCCATACATGGGGACTTGTGTGTTTGAATGATAACTCCCAGAATCATAGGATTCACGTGACCAAAAAGTAAGCCCTTGGTTTTTTGTTTTTGTTTTTTTAATGTTTGCTAATTTTGAGAGAGTGAGAGAGGTAAAGTGTGAGCAGGGAGGGGCAGAGAGAGAGGGAGACACAGAATCCGAAGCAGGCTCCAGGCTCTGAGCTGTTGGGGCAGAGCCCAACACTGTGTTCGTACCCACAAACCGTGAGATCGTGATCTGAGCCGAAGTCAGAGGCTTAACCAACTGAGCCACCCAGGTGCCGCTGAAGTGAGCCCTTGGTTTAATCTTCCATCCCACTATCCAGCTTTCCTGGTCAGAACTTACCCAAATCACATAACCCTGTACTTGAGTCTACTTGAGTTCATCTTGATTTCTACCTTGAGTGATTAAGCTAATGACAGAGAGGTGATCAAACATCTGTGGGCAGTGTAGACACAACCCCTTCTGTGTTTTGGGTCTTTCTGAACTATTTCAGATGCCATAGCTCTTAACCCCCTATAGGGGTTTAATATTATACATCAAAGAGAAGACTTGAGAGAAGGCTTTTCATCTGGGGCGGTGCTATGGCTTTGAAATGTTTCCCAGCAGAGAGGCTCCAAGAAATGGAGCCATAGCGTTCAAGAAGGAATCACGAAAACACAGGCTGGCAGCTGTGAAGGGCCAGGAGCAGCTGCCCAGGCAAATTTAATATACTTGTGATAGTAAATGTTCTTCATGGGAACAGGTCTGATAAAATCCTGTGAACATGGGTACTTTATCATTGCAAATGTAACAATTTTCATTTGTTCTAATTCCATGATTAGTTCTGTTAATAAAAATGTCTATTTAAACTATTTAAGACACCCACTAAAATTCTGTAATATTAATTTCATGGAAAAATTCCAACAAAACTATATTAGTTTTTCCCCCATTAAGGTAACATTATGGACTTTTAATGGAGCTCTCAGCTATAATGGTTTTTATTGACCTAATTATTAAATGAATTAAAATTTGTCTCACTGCCTTCAAAATTATGTAATAGCAGCGTCAGAGAAAGTGCCATGATTGGTTACTAAAGGGTAAAAAGGGAGAGTCCCTGAACTACACACCCTTTACATAAGGAAATATCAGTGATACTGTTGCTTCGTTGAATGTATTTTTCTTTCACTATTTAGGAAACTTGTAATACCAACATGCTACTTTGAGGCCAGTGAGTTATACTGCTCTACATGGGAAACTTCTGCTTTTGCTTTCTTGCCTCCCTTAATGCTTTTCTCTTGTGATGATGTCCACAAATAATTTAGAATTTTACCAGGGTGCCTGGGTGCCTCAGTTGGTTAAGTGTCTGACTTCAGCTGAAGTCATGATCTCACATTTCCTGAGTTCAAGGCCCGTGTTGGGCTCCGTGCTGACAGTTCAGAGTCTGGAGACTGCTTTGGATTCTGTGTGTCCTCCTCTCTCTCTCTGCCCCTCCCTTGCTTGTGCTCTCTCTCTCTTTCAATAATAAACATTAAATAAAACTTTAGCAATGATATTAAATATACGATGGCACCTTTGAAGAGGTTTTTACAAATTGGTTTTTAGCACAAAACTAATATGGTCAGTGAAATAAATTGAAACAGCACAGAGGGAGGAGAGTAAAGTATCAAACCAACTCTCCAGAAGTACTGCTGTTAAAAGCTTGAGGATGCTGTTTGTACATTATTGATCTCTGCCTTCCGATATTTGACATTGCTTTGGCACCGATAGCGAATAAGGGACACACCTGTCCCTAATCCCCTCTCCCTGTTCCAAGCCAGACATCACTAAGGGATTGCTGCACCCTTTCTCACTGACAGCCATGCAATCTGGGATTTATCTCAGGCCTGCGCTTCAAATAAACCTGCGTACTAAGACTTGACATGGGAATTGAAACCTATTTTGTATCCTTGATAGTCACAATTTATAAAGTGTTCTCCTAGACATATACATATGAATCTCATTTACTCATCAAGGAAATCCTGTGAGCAAAGGAGAAGCTTATCAGTCCTAGTTAGCAGACAAAATCCCGAGCCTCTATAAGGACAGGACGAAATCAGGGCATATAGCTGGTGAGGAGGAGTAAATTAGAATGAAAAGGCACCGCTCCTGACTCCTGCTCTATTGATTGCTCTGTCAGGCTTTCATTCTTTCATTCCACACGTATTTATCGAGCACTTTCTGTGTGTCAGGCACAAGATAATCAGCAATGAGCGAAGCAGGCATGGTCTCTGCCCTCAAGGAATTTCCATTCTGGTGGAGACAGATAATAAACTCACAAATAAATAAGATGATTTTAGGTAGCAATGGATACTATGAAGAAAATAATCGAAAAGACATAGCTTCACTGGTTCGGGGAGTTTCAGGGAAGTTCTCCCTGAAGACTGACATTTGAGTGGAGCAGCAGCAGAAGAGGGAGCCACGATGAAGACTCTTGGGATCAAAATGTCAAACAAAGCAGAGGGAGAGAAGCTGATGTTAAAGGTTGAGGATGGAAGGAGTCCCATGTGTTCAAGAGATACCTGAGAATAGGTCTTGGGGGAGAAGGAAAGAGGTAGGCAGGGGCCAGATCATGCAGGAACGGGGTATGGGGTTAGGATTTTAGTCTCCTTTTATTGGACACTCAGAAAAGAGCATTAAATACAGAGCAGCCTAACACAGTGCACATTGAGCACAGATTGGAGACATCACAGCTGGTCTACACAGCAACATCTACCCAATTGCTAGACACAGTTTTGTCTTGAATGCAAACTACAGCAAACCAGGTCTTGCTATCGGTGCACACTCCTACTCAGTGCTTCCTGTTCCCACCTCCTCTCCACAGCCATGGACTAGAATATATACAAGGATCACAGGGCCAGACACTCAGTAGAGATTCTGATAGAGACAGAAATGAAGAAAAATTCATTGTGTGTCACGCAAAACTGGAACAGTGCACAGCCTCCTGCAAGGAAGTAGGTATATAGACCCGTTGCAGCTAAGATGAGAAGGCTCGCTCTCCAGTCACCATTTAGTTTTTGTTTTGTTTTATTTTTTGCAAGATGGTAGTTTTATGGTTTTATTAACACAAATACAATGTGCATCTAAACTGTTTATTTATTTTTTTTTTCACTTCGTAGCCTGGCATTAGGATTGGTGACCCTGATGTCCAGCTGGGCTGTTCTTTCCACAATGGCTTTGCTCTTCATGGAAGAGACATTGTGAGCAATCTCTGCACAGTGAGATTTGTTGCACATCACCAACATTTCAAACTCCTTGACCTTGTGGACTAGGAACTGGGGAGCATGTGCTTTGTTTTCTTGTTGCTTCCATAATCAACGTGAGGCATCGAGTTCTGGCCCTTGAATCTTCTGTACACCCTCCTATCAGTGCTTCTATGTTTCTACTGGTTGAGCTCGATTTTGACATATCAGCCTGACTGGTGTCAGATGAACTTCTTGGTCCTCTTTTGAATGATCGTGGTTTTCACCAGGGATCAGAGAGTGGCAATGATGTGGAGTCGGAGATGGGTATCACCTCCATGGGCAGCACTGAGAAAGATAAGGACCTGGAGTCACCATTTCTGATTGAATGTAGCTCTCTTCTGCTTGGTGGGGACATCTCTTTGACCTTAGTCCTTAACACACAATTAAATTCACCCTCATAGAACTGTTTTGGTCTGTTTTAATCCCTATATAGTTTCTGAAGTAGCGTTATATTATATAAAAATAGTAAGAGCTGTTGTCATTGTCATTAACAATACTTACAGTCTGCTGAGTAATTTCCATGTGCCAGACACTATGCCAAGTGCTTTCATTGCATTCTCTCAACCTTCTGAGCAGTTACTATTATTATGCTATTTTATAAAAGAGGAAGCTTAGCCACAGAAGGATTCACTAGAGCTTACCCAAGATCATCCAGATAGGGAAGGTAGAGTCCAGGAGATTTAACTACCCAGACTTTACTCTTCAACAAAAAAAAGGACCCTCGCATATGCTGTCAAATGAAACAGTGTGCATGAGCTTGGGAGTAAACTAGGACTGAGTTGGAGACCTGTCACAGTTTCTTCAACTGTAATTTCGGGTTATGACAGCACTGACTTCAAAGTGTTTGGTGGAATGAAATAAGATATAATTAAACACATAGGAGGGTGCCCAGCACACAATAAATGTGCCCCACAAACTATGTCACACAGGCACCAGGCCTCAGTGCCCTGACCTGCAAGTTAGTAGTAGCTGTCTCAGAGGACCCTTGAGGACATGATAGTGTGCAAAGTTTTTAACACAGCACCTGATATTTTCCTCTTCCCCCTGTAAATAGTAGGGGGGGGGCACTCCTATTAACCTAAGAACAAATGATGTCTTGGATTTTTAAAAAATTTTTTTAATGTTTCATTTATTCTTGAGAGATAGAACAGTGTGAGCAGAGGAGGGCCAGAGAGAGAGGGAGATACAGAATTTGAAGACAGGCTCCATTCTCTGAGCTAGCTGTCAGCACAGAGCCCGACGCGGGGCTCAAACCCACAAACCGTGAGATCATGACCTAAGCCGAAGGCAGACGCTCAACCGACTGAGCCCCCCAGGCACCGGATGCCTTGAATTTTTAACACCCACTGCAAACTGAAGTAACAACTGGAGAGATCTCTTCCATACTCATCGTTTCTGAAATAGGGATAAGCTCGGTCATTGATAACATGAGTGCATCTGAAATCAAGTTATGGTGATGCTAATGGGCTGGCACATTTTTAATTCTGTCTGATATGGTTTCAGAAGGAGACATGTGTGCTGCAATGGACAAATTTAGTGCAAGACCTTTGAAGGAAAGTCTGATGTGTGATTTTCAGTTTAAGTCAGCTTCTGATAACAGTATGTTCTAGAGAATTGCAGATGTTCTCAAATCACATAATATTTCTCTAAAAAACTGTGTGTGATACTCATCTGATAGAGCATCTGGCATGACAGAAAGTGTGAGTTTCTTTTTTTCCTGGTTTAAAAACAAAAGCAACACCACAAATCTTTGGCTAAGCTCATCCGAAACATCCTGCATATGTGGCAGTGAGATAATAGATTCCAAGATTGTGTCCCAGGCTCACCAAGGGTTCATGTTAATGTGAAATGCAGTTGGGAAGTGCCGTGGCCTGTATGTGCCTCACTCTTGAGGATTCATGTGGGCCAGGCCAGGGAAAAGGGCACTGCTGAACCTGAATGAGGAAGAAAACAGGATTGCTATCTTCATTGGGCTTGCTCGCAAGCACCAGGTCTTTTTCACTCTGAAGTTACACCCCCTTTAAGGACAAAAGAAAGAGAATGATTTCTTCTTTCAAATGAGGAAGCAATGCAATAACTTCCCTCTGAAGGTTTTATCAATTTGAATCACATCTTTCTGGGAAAGACCTGTCCTCTAATTTCACCAAGATCATGTAAATTCTGCATTTCCTTAAGTTATTCTCTGACCACGCTCTGAAGGAAAGCTTCACTGAATTCTCTCAATGACTGTGCTTCTTGTAGGCAACGTGGGAGTGAGGAGGGGAGGGTTTGGTGAGTGCTGGCCTGGAAGCTGGAAGGCTCCAGCTATCTCTGGCACTAGCCATGTGATCTCCAGCAAGGCCTGGCTCTCATGGTCATCTAAGGCACATGAGGAACTTGGAAACAGCTTCCCTTCATCTGTAATACCGTGTCAATACCAACTTTGTCCTTCCGCTCTGGAGACAGATACTTGATGTGCACACTCCTGGCATATAATGAAGAATGGCTACTTCTTTATTTGGCCTGCAGATTCCCATTCTTTGTTTGTAATGATCATCTAAAATAGAAGTTCTTACTCTGGAGTCCCCAGACAGACCCTAAAAGAGATGCAAAAGCTGCAGTATAGGTGAAATATTTAAGGGGCCAGGGGAAAGCTTTATGATTTTCATTTATTTATTCAGTAAATTTTGAGCACCTATTATCTTCCAGGCACTGAGCTAAGCAAGGAAAATAAAATGGTGATCCAGGCAGATACAGTCTCTGACCTCCCAGAGCCTCCTTTGTAATCAGGAAGATTCTAGAAATGAGTAAATGGGCAATAATGGTGAAAGGAAAGAGGAATGGTGGGATCACGTGCTTGGGAGAAGGGCTCCTCACCCAGACTCGATCAGATTTTCACAAGAGATCAGACCTAGAGAAACAAAAAAGAATAAGCACTTCAGAAACAAAGGGAATTTGACATGATGCTAGTATGAGCATACACGAAGAAGTGATGACAGGTGGACAGATACACTTGAGATGTTAATTCGTGGCTAATAATGCATTCTGCTTTGCAAAGTTTGGCTTAAAAGCTTGAAATGATCATTGTCATCACAATCATAGCTAATGTCTGTTGAGCTCTTAGTATGCACCAGATTCTTGCTAAGCATTTAACATCAGTAATCTTATTTAATCTTCACAAAATGTCTGTGAGAAAATCATATAGTCTGGTTATATACATGAGAACGCAAAGGCTCACAGATATTAAGTTATCTGTCAAGGTCTTCCAGCCAAAAAAGATAGCAGACCTGGGATTTAAACTCAGGTCTGGGTTATTCTTAAGCTTAGCACAAGTGTAGATTTCAAGATCATGGTGAGGGTGTATCTGGAACTTTCACCTTCCAAATAGTTGGAAAATCACATTTTAGATTTAAAAACAAAAATCAAACATTGGCACCATCTGTCCCTCCTCACAGTGGAAGACATTCTCTTCTGGGCAGGCTTCGAAAGGCCCTCAATTACCAGCTCAAATTGAAATGGTTTAATACACTTGTCTGTGGCCCAAAACCAGTCATGGAGTTCAAAGAAGTAGCAAAGCTCTAAGGGGCTTATTAACAATGTAACATTTCCAAAGCATGTGGGATTGTTAATTCCATTTGCCACAGAAATGCTATCATAATGATTAAGACCTAGTCACCGTAGGAATGCCAGCATGTGAAATCCATTGTGTGGCAGCACAGTCCCTGCTCTTTACTGTAAGATCCTCCTTATCTGGTGGAGCACCTTATTCTTTCTCTTACAATTGACCTTGACATCTCCACATCCAGAGTGTCTGTATTATCTCTTCCTTCTTTTATGACAGTTTGATCCAAAAGACAGAAAGTCCCTTCTCTTTTATTGATACTCTTACTCCCAAAACACCTGGAAATGCCCTTGCCCTAAGAAGTATGTTGGTTTATCATTCAACGAGCTTTTGCTAAGGGCAGGGGCTATAGAAGGGAGTTAGCCCATGCTCTCAAGAAGCCATGGTCAGTGGTCAAACTGCTTTCAAGGAAGGAGGAAGGATTTATTTTCTCACGTAACTGAAAATCTAAGAGTAGAGTTGATTCAGGCATGGCTGGATCTGGAGGCATAAGCAATGTCATTTTGTGTCTCTCTACTTCTTTCACGCAGCTTGTTCCCAAGGAAGGTATTGTTAATACCAACAGCTTGAGGCTTATATCCTGTAAGTTATAGTGGAAACATTGTTTTTCCCAGCAATGCTTATTAAAAATTTTCCCTGAAAACGCTGACCCAACTTGAGTTACATACCTACTGCTGAACCAGAACCATGGACAAAGGAATAGGGTACTCTGAGCAACAAGATCTAGATCTTGAGTCCCTATGTGAGGCCAGGTAGAAATAGAATCAAGTCCATCCGAAGCACAAAGAATAAAATAGTTTCTTAAAAGAGAGAGGGGTTTCATTAACAGAAGATGGCAAAAGGAAAGCTATATATACCAAACAGAGGGATGGGTATAAAGCATTAATGGAGCCCAGAAAAAGTAGGAAGAAAGCTCAGAAATGCATCCCAGGGGTTGGTATTTGAACAGAGTCCCAGGGTAAACAGAAAGTCACAAATAGAAGAGGAGGGTGACGTCGAGTTTATTCCTGCTTTGGCTAATGCTCCAATAGTAAATGACCTGGTAAAATCATTGATTCATTCAAAAGAAGTTCACAAAGATCTGCCAGCCAAGTTGGGGCTGGAGCTGCAGTAATGGACAAGACAGGAGATGTTGGGCTTCTCATAGATGTTATAGTCTAGAGTGGCGATGAGCACTTAATAATTGCACAAATGATCAAAAGAAAAAGTTATCCTTTTGGGAGTACATAGAAGGAAAGATCACTATGCTAGGGTCAAAGTATACCTATGTGTTGCATTTCAGTTTTCTGAACTATAAAATGGAAAAGAAAGTTCTTACGTCCCTCTTCCATAACCAATCAAGAGCAATAACACAGTGAGGAAGGCAGATAAATTCGTTTACACATACGTATGCATGCGTGTGCACAGGAAAAGCAGAAAACATCTTAAAAGAGAGTAAAATGTAGGGATACATCTGTTCCTATACCTAGATGGCTTATTGAATATCCCCTTAAAATACATCATTTTTTTACTACCCAAAAGACTCCTGTGTCCTTACCCTCTTACTCTTACCAATTGAATGCTTATATTTTAATATCCAGAGTCCTTAAGCCGTTGTATCTACATTCAGTACAAAACACCATCATCTACCTTTTGTTATTTCCTCCTATCAAGCATTTGGGGGCCAACAAACATTATTTTTTTGTCATGGTAGGAATGAAAAACTTGGCATGGTGCTTTTAAACTACTGACTCTATTATTCCGTAATTGAAATTGATTATACTCTTTTGTAACCATCCTGGCCATAAAAAAAAGATTCCATTGTAGAATCTGCCCTTGTAGGCATTTCAAGTGGGATTTACCTGCCCATTTGTACACACCTGAAAATCGAAGTGGAGAGCAGAGACGAGGCCATATGTGCAGGTGACGCAGCTGTGATGAAATAGCATTGGCAATGGGAACCTCTCTATGAGTGATGGCAGAAGTGTTTGCCTGGATTCTCTTATGCCCAGTGCCTTCGATTCTTTATTAAATGAAAGCCAGATGCTTATGGTTAACATTTTTAATGGGTTCATTCTCCCAGGTAGCTCATAAAGGCCCACTAATAAATCAAAGAGCCCTTCTAATCAGAATTACAAGGGATACTACAACGTTGCTGATGCATTAATGAATTAGGAGCCCTGCACGCTGGGCTCATAATTGTTTTTCCTGAAGTCTCTACTCCCTGTCCTCCATATATATATATATATATATGTATATATGTGTGTGTGTGTATATATATATATATATATATATATGTATGTATATATATATGTCTCTGTGTATATGTATATATATATATGTATATATACATATATATGTGCATATATATACATATATATGTGCATGTATATATATACACACACACACATATATATATACATATATATATATGTATATATATATATATGCTTTCTCCTTCCCCCACCACTTCTACTCCCCAAGAAAGAGAGACAAGAAAGGAAGTTGGGGATAAATGTCTCAGTGTCAAAGCTAGCAATGTGTCTTCCACAAGACAAAGTGAGTTACTAGGAGAAAAATCCCTGAGTGATTTAAAAGATACCATTTAAATTCTATTAGAATTTTTTTGAAATAAAAGGCAGTGAGTTAAGTGAGAATAAGATGTAAACCTTCCTGCAATATTTGATTGCTAATGAACAGAAAGCATTAATCTTAGCAACAGAAAGAGAAAAATGCATAGTGTTTTTCATTAAATCAACTAAATGATTAAGTGAGTTAGTCAGTAGAAACCATTTTAATTTTCTGAATGTGAAATGTGTAGCTTATAACAAATAAATTCAAAGCACCTTTCTAAGCAAGTTTTGCCCATAAAAAATATGGGTTATAAAGATGTTTGGTATTTTCTTCTTTATAGATAGTCAATATTTTAATGCAGTGACATTAATTGTGCAGAATGAAATGCCCCTACTATCTGGGCTTAAAGAAAGTTGGCACCCAGTGCAACATCCCTAATGGATCTTCAACACTATTACAAAATGATTGATTGTTGTCGTAGTTATTTTAGCAGCTTTCAGAGCTGTTATATTTTTAATTAAATTGGCTGTGAATTTCATAAGTGGCAAAGGTTGATAAACTATCACTCGGCACAATATTACTATTCTTCTTAGTGTGGCTGTCATAGTTGGTACGTTTATATGCATAATCTTAACATTCCATAAGTCTCTTTGGTCTCAGGCATTGATCTGCAAGATTACTGGCTGTTTGGAGATGGGGGAAGAAACATAAAACTTAACTCAGCAAAGCACATGATTCTGAGACATTAGTTGGTGAACAGAGAGATCTAGCCTTGTAACCCAACTGTAGGTTGGCTTGCCATCCTCCCTTCTTGGACCTCATCGACAAGGGGAAGCAGACATGGCTAGTAGGTCAGAGTGCCAATTCTTCCACCAATAGGTGTGAGACACTCCTCTGAGCTGGGCCCAGGGCTGAATGCTGTGAACACAAGCGTGAGCCTAGTTGGAGCCCCAGGCCTGATCCTTCTGAGCAAATAAGATCCAACTCAGAGAAGTGCTCAGAAGGAAAGGACTAATCTATAATGAAGGAGGCTACTAAGTCATGGGTGCAGGCAAGGCTCCTCTAAACAGGCGGCCCTGGAGCTGAGGTCTGAAGGTGGGAGGGCACACAACCACACGAAGAGGTGGTGGAAACGTTTTCCCAGCTGGGGAGCAGCGTGTCCATGGTCTCTGGGGGACTGGGAGCCATTTGAAGACCTGAAAGAAGCCCAATGGGCTGGAGCCCAGAGCAAGAGTAAGGTGGGGAGGGAGCGCTTTTAGCCATGGGCACAGTGGCTGCATTTCCAGGAAGCCCCTGGGAGTTGACGGACAGCCATCGGGATAGCTGTCAAAATGGTTCCATCAAGGCCAAATGCCCCACTTTTATATATATGACTTCTGTTGGCCAAGAGAGAGCCTGGGTTTGTATCCCAACTGAGCTGACCTTGGCAAGATACATAATCTCTGAACCTCAGTTCCCACACTTGTCCAGTGGGGTTAATAATAGTGTCTCTGTTTCTGGGTTGTGAGGACTATGTTATCCCTCATGCAGTGTTGCATGTGGTTTCTGCCTTGTAGGAAGTACCTAGCCCATCATAACTATTATTACCTTAGAACAAGTGAAGTAATCAATATATAGCGAATGAATGAATTTTCTTATTGTCCTTTTGGAGAAAAAGAAAATGGTGTTTCACTCTTTATAAAGAGGCAGATGCCTCTGAAATGGGCTTGAATTTTTTTCTACCTCTTGGTCATCTTTTGTGCATGAGAAATTTCTCATTAGGCTACTGGCTTTTCATGAGTAACCTCAAACTGGTTCATGTACCCAGCTAGTTACGAGTCCATGACAACCAGAGTAATGCCCAAAGCCCACAGATAGTAAAGGTTTGACCCCAACTCATGGAAGGGTGCTGCCTTTAGGTGAACGTTGTTCATCATGGAAAACATTCAAGCTTTGGAATCACACGGACCTAGGCCTCCATTCTGGATGGGACACTTAACGTGTGTGAGACCTTAAGCAAATTATCCTTTCTGAGCCTCATTTTTCTCAACAGCAAAATGAAGATAATTCTATTGATTATATTGGACATTATGCAGTTTATCTAAAAGAAGGCAAAATGCCTGATGTATAGTAAACACCCCACAGTTGTGGCTCTTCTAATTATGTAGCTCAATTTACCGATCATTTTCACTGAATTCACCATTATGTGGGGGCTGGGGCCAGGTCAATGGGGACTGAATCCCATTTGGTTATGCAACCTTTATTTCTAAGGCAGACAAAGCGATGCCATTTTCCGCACTGCACAAATGACCTCCACACTCTCCTATAAAACTTTTGAGTTTGGATACATGATTACTTCCATGAGCCATTCACAACAGCAACTACAGAACAGCTTAGAATATCGGGGGACCCCTCGGGAAACCAATGGCTACATGGGGATATTGTATTAGTAAAAACTGTGTGTGGAGTAAACGTGGCAGTTACTTTCAGTGGCTTAATCTCCATTGTTGCCAACAAGAGGCTGTGCAAATTGCAAAGGAGGGAAAAGAATATCTCAGTTTTCCTACTTTGAGGTTACGGATGAGCCACAGAGCTACCATTTGTATTTGCAGGCGATTTCAATCATTCTGCATACACGCTTACCCTGGCAACATTTCAAAGCATTATTCCACATTACGCTAGTATTTTATCACGCGTCACAAGTCTGCCACAGTTCTCTCCTTGGCAAGAAAGTGCTCCAGGCTAAGTATCAGATTTTGTCGGTAGGAAAAAAGGAATTGTTACAATCCAGAAGTGGCTGGGGAAACATACCTTCAAGTGCTACAAATTTGTAAAGGTAAAGCTGCAGTAGAAAGAAAGACTAGCGACAAGCAAGCTTATGTCTTGTCGGCTTCTGTATATTCTTCGCTATGCTCCCCAGTTGGGCACTAGACCCAGCTGGGCCAAGCTACAAATTCTGATGCTCACAATGGAGGGGGAGATGGAAGTTGTACCCTGAGTAATTTATATCATCTGGTCTTTTGTCTCTGTCCCCAAGGGAGGTGGGTTCATATCCTCACTGACACGGACTATCTGGTCATCTCATTCTGCCTTTCTCTTGGTGAGGCCCAGGGCTGGCTTATAAAGGACTGTGTGCTTCTCTCCACCTCATCCATCCAATCAAGATATATTTATTTGGCATCTTGTCTCTGCCAAACCTTTACCAGATACTGGAAACCACAATGAACAGAAGCCTGGAGTTCACAGGTGCCATGTCAGAGCCTCTGAGGGGTGTCCAGGGTGCTGTGAAAGCACATGGGTGGGGCACTGACTCAGATTTTGGTGGGGTGACATCTACATCAAATTCTAAAGGACACAGGAATGATTATAAGGAACAATCCAGTTCCTCCTGTCCCTGGATGCTCCCAGTTCTTAGCCCATCTAAGGGAGAGGTGAGACTGGGTATGAAAGAGCAGGGCACAAATTCAAATACCTCCTTCTTTCCCAAATATCAGACAGTAATCACAGTCTCTGCCATGTCTAGGAACTACTTCTACTATGATTTATGTTGCTTCAAATCAATTTCTCTTTTCTAACATTCATGGAAAAAGGAATGACTGTATCATTCTTGTAACAGAAGAGTAGTGGAATTTGCTATAAATAGAAGGCCACTACAGAAGTAAATACAATGAAAAATAAAATGGTGTTATTAACTTTAATTGGGACGCTGCTCTTTGAGCCTGAGGCCCGTTCTCTTCTGGTACAAAAAATGGGCGATCATCAAGCCTTAGAGCAAGTGTGAAAGACAAAGGAGCACAAAACTCAGCACGCTCCTGGAGAGAACACAAAGAGAAGGGGAAGTTGAAAGTAAACAATCACTGTGAGATTCTGCATGCTTTAAGGTCATGACTCTGCACTACCTAAAACCACCTGTGTACCAGAAAGGAACATGTCCCGCAAGTGATCCAGCGGAGTGAGAACATGAAGTTGCATATAATGCAGAGAAAGAGGTAATGAAAAGAGTGGCTTTGCAGGCCTTGTTAAGGAGTTTGGAATTCATCCTGAAAGGTTGGAAAGCCAGGGAAACAAGCAGATGGCTGGTTGGCATGCTCTGATTTGCATTTCAGCAAGACCCCTCACCTGTAAGGGCTGAGGGCCAGGCATGAACAGTGAAGAGCAAGCCTGAAAGGAAGGATATGCAAGGAGGCTTTGGAAGAACCCAGAAGTAAGAAGACAATGGCAAGAACTAGAAAAGGGAATGTGGGGAGGGAGATGAGAAGAAGAAATCTGTCAAACTTCTTGATCGATTGGGTGAAAGACATATCGGGTACTCCAAATGTTTTCTAAATGATGTGGCTCCAGACCTTTAGAGAGCCAGGTCAGTCCACCTGGTCTACCAGTTTTTGGCCAAGAATCCATAATCTCTCAACTCATCCCTACTGCCCTCCCCAGAACCCCTTCTTACATCCTGCTGTGGGTTTCATTGTTCTTTGACATTTCTCCACAGTGAGGTCTGCAAACTAGGCCTGAGAGTTAATGATGTAGTCCCTTTGGGTTCCTTATGGGGTATAGGAAGTTCTCAGTTTCTCCCATTATTTCCCACTTGTGGCAAGGCATCAGTTTTAACCTGGATAATTTTATGCCTAGAGGACATTTGGCAATGTAGAGAGACATTTGTGGATGCCACAAGTGGTGGGGAGTGGTGTGTTAGTCACATCAAGCACATAGAGACCAAAGATGCTGGTAAACATCCTAAAATGCACAAAACCACCCCCCACACCTGACCAAAAATGTCAATAGTCTCTGAGTTTGAGGAATCCTGGCAGGACAATGGCAACTTCAGAAAGTGTTGCATGAGGGCAGAGAAGGAAGGCTATATAGGGGCAGCTGCTTCTATCAGGACACTGTTATTTGCATTGAATAAACTGTGTGCCATTACAGGTGTGTGCAGCGTGGGAGAGAGGGAGGTTGAAGGTAGGGAAGTACTGCTTCCTCTGAGTTTTCCAGGATTGGGATCAGACCCAAGGCTGGGCAGCCAGTTGGAAGAGACAGCAACCCAAAGCAAGCCCTGTGCTCTCAGACACCTAGGGCGGCTGGAGTGCACCCATGCAGATGGGAGAGGCTGTGGGGTGAGTCTCCAGGCAGATCAGGTGTATCCATAGGAGGACCTCACTCAGCCCAACACCCCAGCAGGTGGGTTGAAATTCCAGGAATTTTCCTACTGCTTCCTACTGCAAGCCTGCCCAGAAAACAAGCATCTCTGTTTTTGGAGGATGGTAGCATTGATGACTTTTTCCTGGGAGGAAAAAAAACGCCAGAAAGATAAATACTTTGTAAATCACTGCATGTCTCCTGCCAGCTAGCTTTGAGTCTATTTGTGAAACATTTATCTCCTTGTACACTCACCCTCCCCCACCAAATTATCATTTAGCTAGTAAATCTAATAGCCTGAGGTATGCCAATCAATAAGAAAAAAATGCAGAAAGCTGAATCTGAGCATCATGGTATTGAACTATCTACAGAAAGCTATGAGATCTTCCTCTATTGTGAACATGCTTCCGGCTCACTGGGATACTGAGAGGGGCCTATATGTTATCACATTTAGGAAGTTAGAGAAATGTCCCATGTAGACATTCTGCTCCGATTCATGAATGAGATGGACACTGAATTTCTCTTTATTCAGTGAATGGAGAGTCTGCGGATAGGAATGCACTGACTTTCATGCAAACTGGAGGCTCTGTTTTCTCTTCTGTGGATGAGAGCAACTCTGTCTTCATGATGTGCACACAGCAGTCCAGTAGCTGACTATATAAGCAAAATTTTTAGGGAGAAGCCTCTATGATTAAATATATAGGCATATTGAAAGATTTTTATATAGTTCTTTAGGAACCATGCATATCTAGTAGACAAAGTAAGCAGGATGTGTAAGAAGTAAACAACTTTAAAGTCTCATTCATCACTATAAATTGGAAAAGCCTGATTTTTCTCTCTATAGCTCCCCTCCAGATTTTCTCTGTGAGTGTTTCTGGGAGGTCTCTGGAAGCTAAGTGTTAGATAAATGCAGATCTGGAGCACAAGTGCTTATAGCAAAGATATCCTGCTTGGTTCGGGCACCAAAGTCCACTGATGGTTTTAACATTCCCATCATAACTTTGGCAGTAAATGACATCTCCCAAAGGACCGTCTCCCATGGAGTGCATCTTTTTTTCTCAAGTTTCCCTTACAAGGGAGCACAGAGAGAATTCTCATTTGGGAGCAGATGGAGGTAAATGCTCTGGGTTCACTATCCAGCAAATGCATCTGGGCTTACTTCACTGATCAGTATTGCACAATGAGAATATCACTAAAATTCATTAGCAGGACTAAATCCATAACTTCTGCCATCCCTGAGACCACTGAGAGTACTTCCTTTGTGAACTCTTGGGCCAGGGATTATCCTTTCCTTGAATTATAGTGAAATCTGTCTTAAGTGATCACCCAGGGACCATCCAAAATTGGTAACTTGGTAGAGGTTGAACTTTAGCTAAAGGTCAAATAAAATTCTCTGGAAACCTTAGGGGTTGCTTAAAGGTGAAAGAAAAAGTTGAAATGAAAATTGACTTAATCCCTGGTTTATGAACCAAGTAGCACAGCTAAGCAAGCTGAGGGATGCATTCAGCTCATAAATGCATCTTGACTTATCTTTCTGAAATGCCTCATCCTTTCTGTCAAGTGCCATGGCCTTTCTGGCTTGTTAATCATATACCTAGAAATGCTTTTATTTTCCAAGGATGCTCATACATTTTGAAAACCTTGTGCTGTGTGTTTGTGACCCACAAAAGGGGTGATGTTACATACCATATAGGTCAGGCTGTGCTCACCACCCAGAGAATGGGGCCCACCAAATGCCTTGAAGATTCTAAGTGCCTTTGCCTGGGAAGTAGAAATTGGCATCAGAACATCCATTCATTGTAGGAAGGACTTTTGAGAGGAAGAGATCTATATTCTGTTATACACAGAATTATCTTTATATTGTATCATAGAGACCTAGCATAGAAGACTTTAAAAATATAATCTATCTTTTGATCCTCTATGAAGCACTCAGAGTAGAATTCGTAGCAATCTTGAGGTGGCACCGGAAGTCCCCAGGCTAAAACTAAGAAGGCAAAGAACGAAGGAAAGTGGTCCATTGTACTTTCCTTATTCCTTCCTATAAATAAAGAACCACACACATTGGGTCCAAATCCCAACAGTGACACATTTTGTAGTTTGGATTGATCACTGTGACCCTCTCACCCTTTATTTCCGTATCTGTAACAGAACAAGCAGTAACAATCCCTATAGTTGGGATCTATTAAACACTTAGGTATTAGATCCTAGACTGGTCAAAGACTTCAAATGTAGTATATCTTGATGAATTCCCCAACCAAAACATTGGTGTAATGGTGTCTCCATTGGAGGTGGTAAGAGTGTCTGTGAAATATTGGCCAAAAATACACACTTTGCAGGAATGCTGAGGACCTTCAGTGACATGGTAGGTGAAAGTCACAGCGCAGCCTGCCTGCCGCCTAAGGGTGTTTCCGTGACAAGTCAGTTTTATTCCTCTTTGTATAACAATGGGCACTCTGTGTCCCTGTGGCCATGCATTTCACAGTCCTTGCACTGTGATGGGATGGGAGTTTCTCTACTATTTGTTGATTCCTCACATGTTTATTTGAACACTGCTGAGTTCTGGGAGCACAGCGAGCGCCTGAACAGATGTGTTTTGTGCTGGTGGAGTTGAGGGTCACAGGCTCTGTTGTGCAATCCGGGTTCAGGTGAAAGAGAGGTAGAGGAAAAGAATTAGGGAGGTGGCCCTCATGGATGAGGCACACTGATGTAAGGATTCCTTGGTATGGAAGCAAGGTAACTCAGTATGCCCAGTTCAGTATATGTAGACTTTTTATCACTCCATATTAATGTTAATGTTATTTGGGCAATTTGGTTGGTTTCTGTACAGAAGAAACTGGCATTCTGAAACAAGGGTGTTTTCCTGAAGTGAAGCCATGCATACCCTCTGTGCCTTCCTCGAGTAACTAAAGACTTCTGTGTGTTAATGGCAATGGAGCCAGTGCAGTGCACAGGTAGGAATCAGCTCAGCTCTGTATCCTAATTGAAGACTCCCTGGATACCAGGCAGACAACCGCCACAAAGGCAACCTTTGGACACAGCCCAGAAATGGCTTACGTACCTGAAGGTTTGATTCTGCTGTCTCCAGCTTCCTGGAGCCTGGCTCTTGGTATCTGTTCAGGACAACTACGGCTCTTCCCTTAATAATATTTAATTTTCTGATCTCAGCTGTTGTTTCCAAAAGCACCCCAGAGCAAGAATGGCACACAACGATGCCATCTTCTTTCTAGAAATCCTTTCTTATGTCCAAGCTAATGAGCCAACAGCTAGATGGAAAATGCTTCACGAAGGCCTACAGACTTGGACACGGCTTTCCTCCCTAACTGAAGTCATAGAGATGCCAGGCTATTAGTTTAACCTGTAATCTATGTAACTAATTAGTAGTCCCCATCCTCTTTCTTCCTAACAGTGGTGTGATGCTGCAGAGCCTATCCTTTCCCAATGGTGGCAATTCCACCATCTCCTTAGCCATTTTCAGTTATTCTTCATCAGGTTAAGTACATTCAGTTCCATATAATTGTGAGGTTTCTTACAAAAGCTGGTTGATTAGTGGACTGAAACAAAAGAATAATGGAAACTTCAGAGCCACAGCTCAGGTTTACTGAGTGTCTTCTAAGAGCTTTAGAGGGGATTTAAGGTAAATAATAAACCTAGATGTTTCTGCACAAGACCCTGATTATTCCAAAGCCTAATTTTCTGTGTGATAGATCTAAAGAACTTCATACAAAGGAAGAGCCTGTCCCAGGGTTTTTAAAATTATAGCCCACTTGCTAAATCAAACTCGCTGCTTGCTTTTGTAAACCAAGTTTTATTTGAACATAGCCATGATTTTGTGTTGTCTATAGCTGCTTTTGTATTACCACAGCAGTGTTAAGTATTTGCAACACAAATGGTAGGCCTGCAGAGCTGAAAATGTTTACTATCTGGTCCTTTCCATAAAAAATAGTGTACATATCCCTGCCCTATCCTAAAATGGGGATGAAGAGTTTAAACAACATGCTACAACACAAGCTCTGTGAGGGCAGAGACCTCGGGGGTTTGTTTACCTGTGTAGCCCCAGGGTCTCATGGGTAGCACTCAACAGAGGAAAAGCATTACATTTCCTCCCACTCTCTCCTTCCTCCCACTTGTATTCTTTATCCACTCCCCACCCCCACTGGCTGTAGGATAAAAATCTCAGTGTCATCATCTGTCTTCAATCTTACTTCCTCTATTTGCATTTTGTCAGCTTATGATCAAATGGTGTTTTTTATTAAAATGATTTTTTAACTTTTTTAGAGAAACAGAAGAGTAGGGGAGGGGCAGAGGAAGAGAGAGAGAGAGAGAGACAGAGACAGAGACAGAGAGAGAATCTTAAGGAGGCTATACACTCAGTGTGGAGCCCAATGTGAGACTCAGATCCCTAACCCTGGGATCATGACCTGAGCCAAAATCAGTCAGATGTTCAACACACTGAGCCACCCAAGTGCTCCTAAACTAATGCTCTGAATGCCCTTTACAGTTCTGGGCACTGAAGGATACAGGGTGAACAAGCCAGATCATGGCCAAGTCTTCAAAGAGATTACTCTTGTGGGAAAGACAGACAAAAACAAGTAAATGCACAAACGTGCACTATCACAGATAGTGAGAGAAAACAAGGTAATATGACAACGGTATTTGTGCTGAAGCAAATTAATTTGGATAGAGGATCAGAGAAGGCTTTATTAAAGAAAGAACATTTCACTTGATAACTAAAAGGTGAGAGGCAAGTCTTGGGAAACTTAGGGACACAGAATTTTCTAAGCAGAATAAATAGGGATGGAGAAAGCCATGAATCCAAGATAAGACTGGCATGCTCAGAAAATATAAAGAAGGCCAGGGGGCCTGGAGCATTGGTGAACAGGCAGAAGGAGCTGTAATTAAAAGGGCAGGCAGTGGCCTAGAGGTCTTGAAGACCTAGTATGAGATTAGCATTGTATGGTCTTAGAAAAGGAAATGACATGATCTAAGTTGTACAAGGATCCCTCTGGCTAGGCTGGAAGAAGCCACAGGCGCAAACAAGGGAACCCATTGGGTCTTATCACAGTGTTTTACAATAGATCATGGTACAGTGGAGGTGAAGAGGAGTAGGCTATTTGGCAGCAGGTCTTTGAAATACAGCAGGTTGATTTTGTTGATAGAATTGACCATGAGGGCTCAGAGACTAAGAACTAACTCCTGTTATTTAACTTGAGTAACAGCTGGATGATTAACAATATTTACAGGGAAGACTGACATAGGATGGGAAGGTACAAGGCAGGTATTTTCTTTTTGTTATCATAAATATGAGGTTTTTGCTGCACATATAAGAGTACTCATCAGGGAACTTGCTGAATACATAGGGTTGGAGCTCATTAGAGAGTTGCAGGCTAATAAAGTTGGGAGCCATGATTATGGTGTTTAGAGCCATGGCCTTAAATGGGATCACCTGGGTGGTTAGGGGAGAAAAGTAAATTGCTGAGAATCAAGGTTAGACAGATATTTCCAGGTTGGGGATGAGAAAGTGGAAGAACTTTGCAGACAGATGGCACTCCCAATGCAAAGGCCTTATGTGGACCACACTTGGAGTACTTGGAGAAGTTAGCTGGAGCATGGTGAGTAATTAGAGCAAGATGGAGATAGAGGGGAGTTTGGATTTTATTCCGTGTGTAATAGGAGGATGGCGGCCCAAGATTATCAGTTATAGGGTTTAAGAATCTGAGCTCTAGAGAAAGGATGCCTGCAATTGTTTGTCATTTCTGCTGCTTCCTGGGCCAGGTAACCTCTTTGTGCTACAGTTGTTTCATCCGTAATATGAGACATGGTACCACTACCTACCGCACAGAGCTCTTGTGAAGATTAAATAAAGTAATGTATGAAATGTGCTTCCATCAGGGCTGAGCGTACAATAAGTGCTCAGTAAATGTCTGCTCTAATTATAACTGGAGAGGATCACATGATCTGACTTAATCTTCAGTGATGCTGGACTCTAGAGGCTCAAGAGTAGAAACAAGGGAACATACAGGAAGTGGTTGTGGTCATCCAGCAGAGAGATGGGCCTTTCTTCAAATCCCATGGAGTCCCATCTCTTTCTGTGAATCTTCCCTGATGGCTCATTGTTCTGTCCACCTTGTTCTTTGAGATGCCAGAGCCAGTCATACCCTTATTTTGTACCTAGCCTATGAAATGTCCTATGTTGTTTTTCTCTCATATCTCTGTGACTAAGTCATGAATCTCTCAAGAAAAGCACCCTGTCTTTAGCCCTGCCATCCCATCCCTAATCAGCATGTGATGGCGATAATGCATAGCCATCACCCCCAATGAAGAGAAAAGCAATAGTCTGTGTCAGCTTGTAGCACCAGGAACTTACAGAGACCACAGCACACTCCCTAGGACATGTCCAAGTTGTAGAACAGGAGAAGCAGAAAAGCTGTGGGACTCCAGCCTGAGTGCCTTGAGAAGTCAGCTAAGAGGAAGGCTCACTCCCTGAGCTGGGGATGAGGCAGAGGGAGTGGGGGCATGGCAGGGATGGCGCCTCAGCAGGCGTAGAGTTTTCAGGCTCATTTATATCCCGCAGATATGTGCAAAGAGCTGGACAGGCAATTCAAATTCATTCCTGAGGTCACAGCACCAAACTTGGGCTGTGTTAGCTCCCAGGGCCATTAATGGGGTAATGTGTCCTCTCACTGTGAGTGGGAATCAAAAAGACATTAATGGGGCTTCATTAGATCCATCTGTCCATCCATCACCACTTGACTCGAGACACAGGAACACCCCTAACTAATTAGATTTATCCTAATCTCCTTTCTGCCTCCTCAGTCCTCCTCGGAGGAGGACATCTGTGGGTTTAGAGTTCAGACCCTTAAGAATTATGCTAATCAGTCTTTTTCTAATTTAAAATGTTCATCTGATGGCCGCGATTTGAAACTTCTTGCTGTGACAAATGGGAATCCATTGTAAGATTTTGTGCTAATTTTAAACACCCTTATCCTCTGAAGTGCCACATAATGGACCATTTCTAAGAAAATAGTTAGGTGAAGATCATACAGTTGGAGCCAGGCAGTTAGTAAGAAAACGAGAGTCAGCGTTGGGGTGAATTTTAATTATTTTTTAACATGAGTAGGAGATGATTTGCTTTCATTTGTAGTCTCAAAAAGGAAGGTGCCTGAGTTATTAAACATGGGGATGGACTGTATATTTCAGTAGTGCAACCACTGGTGTGTAAAATGTAGAGGAAAACAAATTCACTGAAGTAGGTGCCCAGAGGGAAATTATTTAGGAGTAGATTTTCATACCCCCTGCATCCCTGAGGCCTGTGTGGCCTGGTCATTAGAGGCTGGTATGGAATGTTAAGCAGATTTCTGTGCAGAGAGGTCACCCCAGTATTGCAGTGGTTTGAAGCTAGCAAGAGAAAGGGCACTTTCTGACACAGCACAGTGGCATTTACCTTAGAACCTAAACACCCCAGGCCCTTAGTGGGATGAATATAAATCATCAGCTCTGGTAAGGGGGTTAAAATGGAGTGCTCAGTGGAAAGATTGATACTACATTAACTACTAGCAGACAGTCTTAACTGGGAATTATAGCCTAGAGATCTCTTGGACATTCTTGGATCTCGTGAAAATAGTTTTTGGTTCAATAGGTCTAGGGTGGACTTTAAGAATCTGCATTTCTCTGCTGATGCATAGGAGCACATGTACCCCAATGTTCACAGAAGCACTCTCCACAATAGCTAAAACATGGAAAGAGCCTAAGTGTCCATCAACAGATGAATGGATCAAGAAGATGTGGTTTATCTATACCATGGAATACTACATGGCAATGAGAAACAATGAAATCTGGCCATGTGTAGCAACATGGATGGACCTTGAGGGCGTTATGCTGAGCGAAATAAGTCAGGCAGAGAAGGACAAATATCATATGTGTGCACGTATAGGAGGATTAGGAGGAACTTAACAGAGGACCAAGGGGGAGAAGAAGGGTGGAAATGGTGGGGGAAAGGAGAGAGGCAAACCATGAGAGACTCTTGAATGCTGACAAAAACTGAGGACTGGTGGATGTAGGGGGGAGGGGAGGATGGGCATGGAGGAGGGCACTTGTGGGGATGAGCACTGGGTGTTATGTGGAAACTAATTTGACAATAAACTATTTGTAAAAAAAAAAAAAAAAGAATCTGCATTTCTCACAACTTGTAGGTGACACTGACACTGCTGGTCTAGAGACCACACTTGGTGTAGCAGGGGACGTTAAGAGTTTAGGGAACAGAAGGAACCGAGTTCAAGTCCTAGCCATTTACTGGTCAGGCAGCCTTAGGGAAATTACTTTTCCTCTGTACTTCTTTCATTCAACAAGTATTTATTGACTTTGTACTATTCACCAGAGACTGTGCTCAGTGAAATAGCTGAATCAAGATAGGGAATGTCTCTGCTCCCTGTTTTTTTTTCTTTTTTTAATTTTTATTTATTTTTGTGGTGGGGAGGAGAGAAGGAGAGGGAGAGAGAATGCAGGAGCAAGCAGGGGAGGGGCAGAAAAAGGGAGACACAGAATCTGAAACAGGCTCCAGGCTCTGCACTGTCAGCACAGAGCCCGATGTAGGGCTCAAACCCAGGAACTGTGAGATCATGACCTGGGTCAAAGTCCCACGCTCAACCACCTGAGCCACCCAGGCACCCCTCCCTTAGAATTTTTCATCTGGTGGGGCGACATATAAGAAAGAAGGTAACAAAACAAAACGTATAATTATGGCCTGTGATAATCGCTAGCAACAATAGCAATAGTGGTTAATGTTTCTTGAGAATCTAGTAGGTGCAAGGCTTTAAAGAATTCACAGATGTCAACTGATTTAACCTTTATAACTGCTCTATAACATAGGTACCCCATCCTTGTTTTCAGATACAGACACTGAGGCACAGACATGATATATCTTGCCCAACCTCATGGACCGAGGTAGTGACATGATTTTGAGCCAGACCCTCTACCTCTAGAATCTATGCTCGCCTAGGGCTGGCCAACTTTTCCTGTAAAGGGCCAGGCAGTAAATATTTTAGACTCTGTGAGCCATTCAGTTTTTGTTGCACCTACCTAATTCTGTTGTTGGAGCACAAAAGTTGTCAAGGACAGTGTGTGCAGAGCACGAGTGGCTGTATTCCAGTGGCAGTGCATTTACCAGAGTGACATGGGCCCCATTCGACCAGTTGGCTGTGGTTTACAGACACTGATTCCTGATCATTATCCTCAACTGGGTTCTGACATTTTAAAGCAGCCCTCTACAATAGAAATACAACATGAGCTGCATGGGTACTGTTTAACCTTAGAGTAGCTATGTTTAAAAAAAAAAAAGATAAAATTTAAGATTTAAGTTTATTTATTTTTGAGAGAAAGAGAGAGAGAGCATGAGTGGGGGAGGGGCAGAGAGAGAGGGAGACACAGAATCGAAAGCAGGCTCCAGGCTCTGAACTGTCAGCACAGAGCCCAATGTGGAGCTTGAACTCACGGACCAAGAGATCATGACCTGAGACGACGTTCAATGCTTAACCCACTGATCCACCTAGGTGCCCCAATTTAAAAAAAAGATAAAAATTTAGTATATTTTATTTAACCTGAAATATACAAAATATTTCAACAGGTAGCCAGTATAGAATAATTATTGGGGCATTTCACATTCTTTTTTGTACTAAATCTTCCAAAGTTGGTGTGTATATTACACATATAGTAATGTTAGCTCATATTAGCCATGTTTCAAGTGCCTGGTAGACACATGGAGTGAGTGGATGCTGAACTGGACAAGGAAGCTGTAAAGTACTTAAGACTCACCCAAGCTGGTGCCTTAGATTCTGTATTTGTAAGAAGCCCCCAGTCTTCATTTCACACTTAGGGTAGGAAGGAGGCAGATAGACACCCTCTGAAGCAAACACACTATAATGGACCCAAGGGTGCAGGTGATGTAGGGTAGGCCCTAAAATCTCTTTAAAGGTCTTTGCATTCAAGATGAAACCCAGAGGATGAGGAGGAATGAAAAGAATAGTGAAAGAAGATGTTCTACAAGTTTTAGATTAAGTGCACTAAAGCATGCAGACACTTAGCATGGTACCTTGGGTTTTTGTTATAATGTAAAGGCAGGGAGATATGTAGCCTTTGGGGGGACCCCTGAGTGCACTTTTCTCCCAGAGCAGAATAGGTCCCCCTTCAGTGCTCCCACGGTTGCCCAGATTTTCCTGATCACAGCAATTTCCATGCTTTCTGTAGGTGTCAGATTATTTTCTGGGTGGCCCACCAGGGTTGTGAGTTCTGAGAGGGGATCCCTGGAGCTTGGCCACTGCTCTGTCCCTAGCCTAAACATCAGCTATGGCCATTGGATTGCTGGTCAGTGAAGATGGGGCCTTACAGAATATTTGGAAGTCTTTCCAAGGTACACCTGGGCATGGACTCCTTGAAATCTTTACAGGTGGGAACTCTCCAACTAAAAATCAGAGGAGGGAACTCTTTTGTTTGAAGTAGGAAAGAAAAAGGGCACTGCATGGTGTGGCATGCGTTTAGTGGTCACAGGGAGGTGAGTCACAGGCTGAATGGCCTGCAAGTGTGCTAAAAAGGGTCGGCACAGTAAGTACCTGAAAATTTAACAGATTTTAGAAGGAACGTTGGCTCTCCACTCCATGGTATCCAATTCCCATGTCCAACGTGAGGCTGCTGCCTCGCTTCCTTGATGCCTGCCTCACCTCCACCCAGAGCAGAAATTGATGTTCTAGGTGCTGGGGAAGCATAAAAGGAAAGGGTAGGTGCCTCTCTCATACAGAAGAGCCACCTCACAGGTCATGCTGGCTCTACTAGGGTTGCTCAGGGCTGTTAATGGGCTTGAGATGCCAACTGGTTGTGGTCAGAATACGGAACTCTTCCGGTACTCTTACTGTAGAGCCTCCCAAAATCCGCGTCCACCCAAGCTCTGCTATATTCATAGAGGGCCAACTTGTCTGAAACTGTTATGACAAGCAGGCATCTATATGGCATCGCCTAGTCTAGAGAGATGTTACTCAGTGGTCAAGAGGGCTGATGCAGACACCAGCTGCCTGTGTTTGTACCCCAGCCCTGTGCCTACTCATACCAGTCCCCAGACCTCTCTGGGGCTTATCCTGCTCCTGTGTAAAATGGAGATGCTAGTAGTGCCACCCTCATAGGCTGATTGTGAGGACTAAGGAATATGTGTAAAGGGGATAAAACTGTGTGCACAGCCGTTGTTCACTGTTACTATCAGAAATTGCTTTCACGGGGCACCTGGGTGGCTCGGTCGGTTAAGTGTCCGACTTCGGCTCAGGTCATGATCTCACGGTTCTTGGGTTCGAGCCCCACGTCGGGCTCTGTGCTGCCAGCTAGTTCAGAACCTGGAGCTGCTTCAGATTCTATGTCTCCCTCTCTCTCTGACCCTCCCCTTCTCACACTCTCTCTCTCTGTCAGAAATAAATTTAAAAAAAAAAAAGAAAAGAAATTGCTTTCACTTGTATTATTGCATATGGTCCTTCCAAAACCCTTCAGAAAAAGCAGGGCTGGCTGTGGCATGATTTACATTTAATAGTAGGAGTGAAGAAAGCGAGAAAGAAGAAAGTGCTATACCTCAGATTGAAGCCTTCTAATAATTCACTTAACATTTACTTTATACTTACTGGGTCAGGAGGCAGGGGCATGCGATGAGAATAAAGGTGAACGAAGCACAGTAGAGCTCCCCAGCAGTGGTGGAGACAGACATAATACAGAAATCCAAACCAGGGACTGAGGACAGGAATTTTCCTGATCAAGGTGTGCTGTGGCATGCTACGTGTTTTTGTAACATTGTGACATTGCTGGGGTCTTGGGAGACATAAGTATCCTTTGTGGGTTTTAAAGCTGGGACCCAGGATCCCCTGCCTCCCCCAGGGAAGTTTCATGTAAAGAGTATGTGTTTGTGCACATGGATTTTTTTCTAGGGGAAGAACTCATAGCTTTGATCAGATTCTCAAAGGTCCTGATATGCTCCCAAAATTGTAAGAACTTCTGTTCTAGAGGAACTTTGATGTAATTTGTGAAAATTCCCAATAGTGTGTAGCCCATGTTTTAAGTGCAACTTTGTGCATGACGTCGAAAGATACCTTGACATTACTGGTGTAAAAGGAGAAAAGGACTTCTAAAGACCCTATCTCAGTGTCTCTAAGACAGCCCTTTTGCACTGTTCTTCCATATAGGCCTCACCAGTAATTTGCTGGTTGACCTTGAACAAACTATTTCACTGCTCAGAGCCCCTATTTCCAGTCACATGGGGGTGACAGCTTCTAGTTTGTAGATTCCTGGGGCGGAGGGGGGGATTGGATGGTTTTTCTGTCTTACCCACACCAGATGTTATAGGCTCTCAGTGTAGATGAGGCTTCCTTCCTTTGCCTGGTGTCAAACTTTCTATTGAATCATTGCAGTAGATATTCTTGGAGAAGTTTCTTTTTCTCTTCTTTATATCCCTGTGCTTTCCTTCGTGAACTGAGGTTGCATTTCTTCCCAAGAATTCTTCTTATTCCAGGTCTTTGGCCTTTATGGAGCAGGATTCTTATCTCTGGCTCTTTGCATCCATTATGACATCTTCTGAAGACCTACCTGTCCTTTCCTCTAGGATTGTGTTGATTGAATAGAATGGCTATTTCATTGGTTGTTTTCCTCTTATGCCTTACATAATTGGCAGCTGATACTTTGGCCTATTATTCTCTCATGTTACTGGTGGCAAGAGAACAAAATTGTACTGCTGTGGTCCCTATGAGAAAAGATACTTTTTGTTTTGTTGCCCTCAGAAACTAGGAAGCAGGAATCGCCAACATTTTTTTAAAAAGAAGAGCAGCTGCATATAAACTGGGAAACATGCACCAGCAATTAATCTCCCAACTCTTAGGCAGAAGCAGTGTGGCTGAGGTGGGGGTGAGGATAAGGGCATGAGCTTGGGAGTCAGCGGGGCTCCATCGTAGGCTCCATCCCTGCTATGGGGCAGCTTTGCGGGCATGTACACACACCGCATAGCTTCCCTGTGCCTGCACATCTGTAAGATGGGGCTTGGGGTTATACATACCATACGAGTTTGCTAGGGTGGTCATAGCAAAGTAGCACAAAGTGGGGGCGGGGGGGGGCTTAAGCACAGTGAAGCAACTGTTTTCTCACAGTTCTGGAGGCTGGAAGTCTGAAGTCAGCAGAAGTGGTTCTTTCCAAGGACCTTGAGGAAGAATTTGTTTCATGACTCCCCCCTGGCTTGTGGGGGCCTGCTGGCAATCTCTGGCATTTCCTGGTCTGTAGACCCATCACCCCAGTCTCTGCCTTCATATAATCTTTCTGTGTGCAACGGCTGTCTGCTCCCAAACTTCCCCATGTGTCAGGACACCAATCTTACTGCATGAGTGCCCACTCTAAGGTCTTTATTTCAACTGTAAAGACTCAAGGTTACATTTGCAAGTACCGGCGGGTTAGAGATTGAACAGATCTCTTGCAAGGGAGCACTGCTCAGACCATAACACACACCTACCACATAGGTTTGTTGCACATTTAGAGGAGATGATCCACAAGAAGAGTTTAACTCAGTGCCTGGCACATAGCAATCCCTTGGCACATTGCTTATTATTCGTGTGGGAATTTCTCATGCCCTAATTTCCCGCCCATAGCTGGGAGGTTTTGAGTTTCTTTTGCCTCTCCTTTTCTCTCATGTTTCATCCACTAGAAGGCAAGTAAATGTAAAGAAAAAGTCAAAGTATAGACCAGTCGAAACATGGAAGGTTCCACCATTTGACCATCAGAACTTTTAATACTTTTATATCTCCTCAGCCTGAGCTTATATTAGTAAAAAAACAAAACAAAACAGATTCGTGTGTGTAAAAATACACTGAAACCTACTATTTCAGTCCAGTCTGTTTTAATTATTTGAGAGGCTTGTCTTAAATAGCAGAATGATTTTGTTTGATGGCAAACTTTGAAACCTAAATAATTATCAGATGGTCACTTAAAAAAAATCAAAACTAACCCACTGTCTGAGAAAACACGTATTGGAATCAAATAAGCTGGAGGCATAATCTGCAAATTCCGTGTGTACTGCTATGGTATCTGAAACATAATTATCAAGCTTAAGTTAATTAGACTAATGCTCAGAAAATCTGGCCTGGCAGCTTGTGGTAAGTAATTATATATACTGATTAAAAATGTAATACGCAGTGAGCAGAGGCAGTGGAAACTCCATTTGACACAGCATGTGCACATGTACAATTAGAAGCCATGTAGAAGAACGCCCACAATGCAAAGGAACTTGGTGGAAACTGACAGGCATCAGTCAGTGGGGAGCAGACGTTCCCCTCACCCGATGGGAGATGGGTGGGTGTCAGCACAGGGCAGGCTCAGAAAGGGGATGTGGCCATGGGTCCTCACTGACCACCCAGAGCAGACTCCGAGCCACTGCCTCTGCTCCACCTCGTTTCCTTTTCTCTCAAGCTTCTCCTTCAGCGGATGATTACCTGTGAGACAGCTGAGGTCAGCTTCCTCAGTGATTTTTCCAGGCTCTGAAACAAGTCAATTGTCATTCATTCTGGGTCACAAATAAAGGTAGGATACATAAACATACCTTTCATTTGCCCTTCTGCTCACTCTTTGGTTTTCTCTCATTATTTGTGAAAAAGGGAAGAAGACGCCACTGGCGATCCATGAGCAAAGACTAAGGACCCCCAACATTTGGCCGTCTACTCAGGTTCACCATAAGTTCATTGTATCATAAAATTCTTGATTAAGTAACTAGAGTTAAATTTCAGATTGATGAGGGCTACAGAGAAATTCTATTTTGTTGTGTATAACTCTTACAGTGTGTCTGTGTGCCTGCATTAGTATTGTCATTTGGTTGAGAGAACACAATCAAACCCTTCTCTGAGGACTGAGGACCGCTATAACTGTGTTCCCCTTCTGAGTACCTGTTATGGTTGGTTAATTTGGGCAGTAAGTATTTAGTGAACACCTACTATGTACCCAATTCTAGTTTTGTAAGATCTTCACTAAAGTATTAGACTGAACCATGTGACATTGTTGTTTTGAAGGTTAAGGGAAGATTGACTGTTGCTAATAGACATGGTTTTGCCCTCCTAGAACCTGTAATTTAGTGCAGAATATATTTTCAACACAATACATGTCCTGAAATGGACCACATGAAAGGGCCACCTGGTCCAGCCTTGGGAGAGCAAGGGAAGAAATATATTCCTTGTAGAGAATGGTATGTGCAGGAGACTGGTGGTAAAACAAGGCAGGCTGTTGAAAGAACCCCTCCTACTGGGAGGCACAGATGGTGCAAAGGATTGAGAGAGAGGGTGAAATGATAAATAAGAGCCTCTCATGACCAGAAAGTTATGTCACAGGCCGATAGCTCAGGGCCAGAGCATTTGATAGCAAGGGTTGGGAGACTGCCCTGGGCTACTACCTAGAATTTACTTTATACTTTTTAAATGAGAGAGGCCCCAATATATGGTCCTGCTGGGATGTTCTAATTCAGAATATAGGTGCAGGGCACTCCTATGTATTTCATTGAGGCTCCCTTTTAGTAGAAAAGCATGCCAGGACTTTCAATCTAAGACTGCACAAGACTCACATAACTCAATCTTCCCATGTCTTTGTTTCCTTTTCTGTAGAATGGGAACAACAATATTATGCTTCTACCTACCCCAAAGTTGATCCAACGAGATTCTCTGTGCATAAGGGCTTTAGTTTATACATCTGAACTTAGTCTCCATTGTTTAGCAGATGTTGGATATTGTTCTATGAGAGAGGGCATGCAGGTTTAGGGAGTTAAGTCCTAGAATCTGAGCCACCCGTGAACTCAGGGTCACGTCTCTGATCTTAACTTCCTCACCTGAAAATGAAGAAGGCTGCAGCACCAGGCCTGTTCATTGAGGGTTAAATGAGATCATCTCTGTACTAACACTTGGTACCTGGCGCTTAGAGCAGGCTCAGTAAAAATCCATTGATAATAACAATATAATTATACCTCATTATTTTTGGACTCCCTTCTTTTGATGCTTTCACTTCCCTAGAGCAGAAGGTCCCTGGCATTGGACCAAGAGCCTCTTTCCTTTGGCCAAGGGTCCATTTTCCACAGAGCACTATTTGTTCCTTGTGATTTAGCTGCCATTTGGCTGTAGGATTAAGTCCTGAATCTGACTCCCTTTTTAAGTAGGTGATCTCTCTCTCTACCGAAGGCCCCAAAGTGAAAGACCAGTCAATCGGGGCGGGGGGTGGGGGGGGTGTTTGTTTGCTTTTGGAATGTCAAAAATTGGGTTTGCCTGATTTAAAATTTTTTAAATTTTGGCATCTGGAAGACACAGTCTAAGTTACCATTTAGGACCACTCACAGGTCTTGGCTGATAACTTGGTTACTAGGCTTCAATCTAATGTCAATGAACTAGAGTCAGTTATTGCCAAAATCAAAAATTAAAGAGGGAGAAGAGCAAAACTGCTTACAAATTAATGGCTTTTTTCAACATCTCACCTGTGTTTTCCTACCTTAATAGCAATCAGTATACTGTTTGTAGGAGGCAGAAATGGAGTGGGGGGTGGGGTGGGGGACAGGGCTGCAAAGCCCTTACAATATAGTCTTGGTCTGAGAATCAGCATAAAGAAAAGGACTAAAAGAGATTATGAAATGTAGAAAGCATGTGAAATTTATATTACCGCTGCAGACATGTTTATTAAAATCCAGGCGAGTATTACTTTTGCTTCGGAAATAGGACATAAGAGGAAATTTATGGAGAGGAGAATGTTTGGATGACTATCTTGCAGACATAAAGCTCTTAAAGCAGAGCAGTTTTAATTAAGAACAGCATCCTGTGTGAAGTGTTATACCCAAAATAGATCCTAGGGGGGATTCAGCGAAGGGATACATCAATTTCAGACATCTGGAATCCAATTAATAACTTCAGTGCTCTTACATAGCAAATGCTACTATGTTGTAATTTTCACAGAGTTTCTCTGAATGGAAGCTGGATTTCCAGAGGGAGGGAAATTGCAGTCATCCTATGTTGTAAACTCTATGTTGCCCAAGGATGGCCAGGTTTGTTTTCATTCAAGGCTTGCTTTGCTGTAGTTATGCTTAATGACTAATTGGGTATCTGCAAGCTCATCATTCAAGACAAAAAAACTATGATTTTGACACTATGCTACATGATAGGCCTACAGCCCACCTTTCCCTTGCACCCCCACACAGCACCCCCACACAGCTATCCATCACCTGGAATCTCATGGTCCCATTGCTTCACTTCTTGTTACATAGTTTTAGGCATCCCAATGCATTTCTTAAAAGGAAAGCTTTGTTTTTTATTGTTTATTTTTGAGAGAGAGTCAGAGATACAGCAAAAGTTCGGCAGGGGGTGGGGGGGAAGGTGGAAAGAAAGGGAGACAGAAGCAGAAGCAGGCTCCAAGCTCTAAGCTGTCAGCACAGAGCCCAATGGGGGCTCAAATCCATTAACAGTGAGATCATGACCTGAGCCAGAGTCGGACGCTCAACCAGCTGAGCCACCCAGGAGCCCCAAAAGGAAAGATTTTTGAGTTGTTTTTAACTTTATAAAAAAGCATCATGTAGTATATTACCTTTTAGAAAGTATTATTTTTACTTCATAATATGTTAAGATTTGTCTGTATGGGCTAATTGTCTCTGTCAACTAGTTTGATCACTGTGTAATATTAATTAATTGTGTGACTATATCAGTCTATTCATCTATTTTCTGAAGGACATTGGTCACTTCCAGGTTTTTGCTGTTTTAATTAGAGCCACTTTGAACATTCTCATGTATGTGAGAAAACTCTCAGGTATATACCTGGGTATAATCTTGCTGAGTCACAGGGTATTGTGAATGTCCACTTTAGGCGATCATTCCAAACCATTTTGCAAAGAGGATGCTCCAATATATCCTCTCACTTGAGGTCCGTATTCTCTGGACCACAGAATTGCCAGATTTAGGTATAGCTCAAATTCATCAGCACTTGAAGGGACATTTGTAAGTGAACTTGATGTTGTGCTGTGTACTCTAAAATGCTAAGATGTATATGTAGAGGTTGGGGAAGGGAGAGTCAGACTCAGGATGAAGACAGATGGTCAATGGCACAGCTTGTCAGCTAGGGTCCCACTGTCTCAGGAAAGGGGGTAAGATTTCAAGTCAGGGTACCAGTGCCCTCTGGATTGCTAGGACTGGAGAATTTTAAGTATTGGTTTCAGACCCTGATTCTAGGAATAAGCATTTTTCAAATAATTGTTTCTTCAAACTTTAAATAGATACCTGAAATTTTACGAAGTACTTTAAAGCATTTTGATCTTTTATTCTTTAAAAACCGACCAAACTCCTTTAAACCCCTAAGCAGCACTGAGGTGAGATTAATTAAAAGATTAGGACTCTTAAAGGATTTTTTTGAGTTTTTCATTCATGAAGTTATAAGTCCCAACAATGACATTTTAAAATCAAGCTATACACACACACACACGTGTGTGTGTGTGTGTGTACACATTTATGTACATACATAAAAATGAATCAAGTCTGGATTTTCATATATGTAGTTCTATTTACTGATATGCTATTTATATGAATCCCAGCTTTGGCCCTTTCTACAGTGCCTCTTAAACATCTCAGTAATAAATAAACGAGAGGGTAGATTCAGTAGGAAGCTGGAAAAGGTGAAGGGCTCTGTTTTCTAGTGTGATGCTTCAAAACAGTCACAAGCCTGGCATTGCATTTTAAGTGTTCACTGTAGTGAAGCTGTATGTGTATGTGTTCGCAGTTGCCTTACATCTGTTTTCCGTGCTGATTTCTGTATTATGGTCACTTTACAGGGTATATAAAATGAGCAGTTGAGCCTATAACAAGGAAATCTCAGTTTCTTTCAAGTATTCTGGATTTTTATTTTGTTTTGTTTTAAAAGGCGTTTGAAATCCTCTGTGACAAAGATCTGCTGTCACGCATGGTAAGCTTAGCGTTTCAGCTGCATCCAAGGCTTTATATCTTCATTAAAGAAGGTTTTTAAATGAAATAGAGGCATTGGGGAAAGGTAGGCTCCTAATTTATTTGTGCAACTCGCAATAGCCCAGTTTTGAAGGGCATTGGAACGGTTCCATCAAAAGTGAATGGGTTTGTGAGTAACAGAGGGCATGTTACATTCACTGGGTGTGTAGCAAGCGGTGTGGTTTTGTTACCAAAGGCAGAAGATTACCTTGTAAAAGGAAGAAATTCATGAGCAATCTACGGGAGTGGTGAGTACCCTTGGAAGACAGATTTTATATTAGTCATTTTTCATCTGCCAACATGTGGGTCCTGGTGCCAGGCACCTGGCCAGATGGCATTGGGTAGCTCTTTTAGCTCGGCCAAACATTTGGTGAACCTTCCAAAAGATGCTTGTGAGGCCAGCCTGTGTTCTCACTGCCTCTTGGTGGTAATCACTTGTGCAAATAGCTTGTCGCTCACTTTTCTGTGGAAGATGTCCGGTGAGGAGGGCCTGGTATTAAGGAGGGGTAGAGGCCCAGGAAGGAAAAATGAAGTCCGCAAAGTTGTATTACCCTATCTTACAAGCAAAGCTGGGCTCAGCTGGCCTATCCACCTTCCGCCCAGGGAGTCTGGACTTATCACCTCCTCATTTGATTCATATTCTTCTGAGCCCAGCAAAAGGTAGATGTTCCACAAGGATGATGGGACTGAAGCATCCCATTCCTCTCTCTTCTAGTACTTCTGCCTCTGATACTAAAGGGAAGGGGATTTGCCCCCCTCTTCGGGCACTTCCTCATTCTGCTCCCATCACTGACCTTCAGTCAGTTCACATACCACGCAGATACCTCTGCCCTTCCTCTGGGTATAAGAGTTTGCCAGATCCTCTCGGCCTCTCTGTCACCTCCTCAGAGCAGTCTTCCCTGCCTGCATTGTCTAATGTACTTCTGTCATTCTCTGGGATGGTAGTAATTGATTTGATGTGAATACTTGCTAATTGCCTGCCTTTTCTCCTCAAATATAAGCCTCCTGAGGGCACTAAACCTTATCCAGCTTTTCACTATTGCACAGTGTAATACAATGTGGTAGACATATTACTACCATTTGTTGAATAACTGAATGGGTTCTGCAAAGAAATGAGCTTCCAGTGCTTGGGGGACCTGGATTGTACAACCCCCCCACTCTGCAATTCCAACAGCTCACTTAGTTCAGCTTCTCCAAATAGGTTTTATTCTCAGGGCTTAGTTGTTGCTGCCTGGACTGTGTTGAGCACGGTTTTGAGGCCATGTCTATAATAGTGTGTGTCTAGTGGTGTGCTTCTTACAGTACAGATGCCTACACTACCCGAGGAGAGTTCTCGTGCCTCAGCTATGCTTCTAAATGTCCTGTAAGGGGCTTTTGGAAGAAGAATCTATATTGTAGCAGGAGCAGATGTGGCAACATTCAGGAGATTCAAAAGAAATGAGAAATTGGCCACTTGCCTTTTCTCTTTCCTCATTCTGAGTGCCACAAGTTGACATCACTCTGGAAATAAAGGGGAACACTCTCAAACACCAATATCCAAGACACTTGGGGGTGGGGGGCAAGGGGGGAAGGCCTGTAGAACACGGCTGGCTAAGGAAATTGCTTTTTGAATTAACGTTTCCTGTTCTGAAGTTTGCTCCATCATGAAACTCCCTTTCAGGAGGAGTTTTATTTCATTTCTTGGTGAGTACATTTCTAGAAACAGGAGGCCTCAGGAAATCAAAGGTAGAAATGTCTAGTCCCTGTTGCTTCACCAATTTCCTACCCATTAAAAAGCCCTTAAAGCTCAGATATGATGGAGTCTGGGGTGAGCCTGGGGAGATCACTGATTATTTACTGAAAACTTGCCTAAGATGCAATTGTCCCCTCAGAGGAGACTCCCCAGCCTGATCTCAGATTGGACGTAGATCTCTGTTTGCAACTTTGGTTTTCTTCTCTCTGCTGCTCTATCATCCATGCTCTCAAAAATGTTAACCAAAGAAGAGTCGCGAAGAATTTACAGAGTAGATCCCATGAGTGCACTAGGAGCCTGCAAACCATATTGATCCAGACAACTACTGTTCCTCAGTAGTGATGTGATGTTGACTGAGTGATTTAAGTGCCTCAGAGACTCAGATGGTTCGTCTGGAAAATGGGAATGATGGACGTGCACAGCCACTAAGTTGGGGGAGGGGGGAAAGTACATGCTTCTTGACAATATACTGGGTGTCAGACCCAGTGACGAGCCTTAAGGATACACCAATGAATATTACTGTAATTTGGTTATTTCTACCATACACAGGAGACCCGGACAGGAGGCTTTCTACCAAATTAGCTATTATTGAGGGCTTATTATAATGGGATTACCAAGAACTGCTGGGTCAGCACAGCTGATTTCCCTACCCACCCCTGGTAATCACTATTGCCGTCATGGGATTTTCATCTGAAATAATTGCTCTGTTAGGCAGGATCGTTCCCATCCCTTATAACCATGGGGCTCACTGTGGTAAACTATGAAGAAAAGTTTAGCTGTGGGGTATCCTAAAATTAAGTCAGGTTTGTATTTTACTCTGTCTACGCTAATGATTCTTGAATGTAGTGACTCCCATATCAGCACCCCCACAGCCCTTCACAGTCCAGTCCCTGAGTCCTGTTCCTCACCTGTCCTGATGATGCCATGTTGTAAGAAAGTTCTAAATGGTGGCTGGCCAGGAGGCAGATCCAGGAAGCCCTGACTAGGGTTACCTTTCTCAAATATACATTTCAGGTTAGTCTCATTGATGGTGCCTCCAACAGGAAGTGATGACTTTGTTATTTTCATTGAAATCAGCTGCATAAGACCAGGAGCAGAAATCTTCCTTTGCTGAGTTGCTCCTAAAAGCTTTTGCTGGAAATCTACAAATTATAAAATCTAGACAATTAAAGCAATTTTATGACGGTAGCCATGTACTCCACCAAACCTGAATTACCCACCCTGGTTGGTACAGGTTTTATAGGGTTCATGGGATACTCTGAAGACCATTTACAGTACAGTCAATTGAGTAATATCTGGTCCAGATTGTGATGCTGGCGAAGTCTCATTTGCTGCTTTGGCAATCGGCTTGACAATGTGATACTTTAATGTATAATTGGATAAGCAATTGGGTTCTGTTATAGTACAGTAGTTTGGCATAATTATTTTCTAGTGCTATGATTTTCTAGTTAATAAATACTTTTGGGGGTTACAAATTCTTAAACATCAACACTCTATACTCCTTGAAAGTAGGATGGCATTAATTAATATAAGAGCTTATTTCAGCATTTTAGCCTCATTGTTGGCACTACAAATTTTTTTTTGCTTTAACTCCAGCAAGTTAGGCTTAAGTCAATGCTTGGACAACTAATCCAATGATGAATGCCCTGCTCATTACCTGGATTTCTCTCCATAAAGGGCAATGAACTGGGCTTTGGAAACTTCACAGGAACAGAACCAGAGGTCATTTGGTTGTACTTAGAGGTCTCACGATCTAGCCCTTAGTCCAGGGCTCCAGCTCACACAGAGATTCAGAAGGGAGGCAGTTGCAGTGCCTGAGTGGATCAAAGAGTTGTCAACTCTTGTTTTCATCTCAGGTCTGATTTTATGGTTGTGGGATCAAGGCCTCTGTCATGCTCTGTGCTGAGCATGGTGAAGACTGCTTAAGATTCTCTCTCTCTCTCTCTCTAAAAAAAAATAAAGGAAGGGAGGCAGTTAACATTTTTGCACAAAGAAATATTTGCAGAACCTCAGGGTTCTATGAAAAAAGAAGTAACTGCCAAAGGTTGGTGGTACAGGCTTACTATTTTGCATTAAATGAAAGTGAGAGGTAATTCATTAGGACACCAAGAGAGGCCAAAGTGGGTGACTAACTGCTCAATAACCGGCACCTAGAGAAAGGGCATTTGGTGTTTGAGGAGAAAACGTGTGCTCAAAGGATGCTGGCTGTGTGTGTATGTGACAGAGTAAGACAACATCCCGAATCATGAAATATCACTCAAGTCAATCTAAATGGTCCAGAAGTCTTCTTGGGGACTATGGGAAGCAGGTAACTGAAGAGGGTCACATACTGGGCAGTCCAGGAGTGATTTTCATACTGGTCAGAGCAGCCTTGAACAGGGGAGCCAGCATCCAAGCATGCTTTACATCAAGTGCCTGGCAGGAAGTCATCAGAGAAAGGTCCATCTGCAGGGAGGCATGGAGCCCCTCTCCCTAAGTCACTAGCACACTGGATTATGGGGCAGCTGAGTTCACCTCCAACCTGATGCCCCCCTTCTGCTCTATGCCTGCCCAGCTCTCATCATTTATGGTCCAGCTGCTGCAGTAGTAGTCTCTAATTCATTCTCCACCTAGGCCACTCAACAAAAAAATTATTAAAGCTAAGCTAAGAAATTATTATTTTTAAAAGCTAAGCTTTTAATTTCCTTGCTTCCTACCCTTTAATGTCTTCTTTGCACCAGAAATAAAATCTCCATTTCTCAGCCATCCCCATAGGCTGCAAATGATCTGCCATGTCTCTTACTTTTCTAGTGAGTGACTCAACCAAGATCCCTTTTCCCTCGATGCTCTACACTTCTGTTCCCTCTGCATGAAATACCCTTTTTCCCTGCTCTTCACTTCATGGCTTTCTAGACATTGTTAGCATCTCAGCTTCTCCATTATTTCTTCAGTGAGGCCTTTTCCCCAACTGTCCCCCTAGCATTTTACTATCCCTACACATCACAATGCATTTGGTTGCTCTTCAGAGCTCTTATAATATTAAACTATGTTGACTTTCAATATCTTCCCCCCCACAACCAAGAAAAATCTGAAGCCTTCTCTGGTTCAGCCCAGAAAAGGCCCATGCTTTTTAGCCTCACATTTTCAGTGAGTTTCCTCACCTCAGCTATACTTCCCACCTCTGGACCATGTTTCAAGGTTAATGCCATGTTTAATGCTCTATTTCTGACACTGTTTTACTTCATCTATTTTCTCACCTGATTCTTTACCTTAAATAAATTTAGTTTAAAAGGAAATTTGAGATGACATCATAAATGGGAGATAACCCTCAAAATCAATATGATCTAAACATAACAATCTTATTACATTCTTCCCAGAGTCAGGATGGCTCCTCTCTTTCTGTTAGAGGTCATGCTGGTGCCATTTTAAGGACATGCTAGTACTGACTGAGACTTTTGATTAATCAGATTGAAAATAGAGTAACTTTCAGCAGGATTCAAAGCCATTTGTGGCTTTGAAACATAGACTGAAGGCCATCTTCTGGGCCAGTGAGAGGTCTTCCCCATCTTTTTTTTTTTTTTTTAACATTTGTTTATTTCTGAGAGAGAGTGGGGCAGAGGCAGAGAGAGAGGAAGATAGATAGAGGATCTGAAGCAGTTGCCACAACATCAGGGCAAAGCTCGATGTGGGGCTTGAACCCATTAACTCTGAGATCATGACCTGAGCTGGAGTCAGACGCTCAACCAACAGAGCCACCCCGGCACCCCATGTCTTCCCCATTGGTAAACAATGGAATGTTAAATCTTCTCAAAATGGCAACTAAATTTCAGTTCTCTTGACCACTCTGAAAGAAGGTCAGGCTTACCTAGAACACCAAGTCAGGACTCCTCAAGAAAGAGGGGTACAAGTAGTTGACGAAGCCAGCCCTGGCACAAGTTGTGGTAGGGCTGGCACATACCTCACGTGTTTGCTGAAGCCATCCCCATTTCCCAAAAATCACCATGTTTTAAGCCCAGTGCAAATCCTGATTTTTTAAGTCAACCACAGACCCCACTTGGCAAGAATTACTCTCTTCCTCAGATATTCTGAGAGCACTATGATGGAACTTCTAGCCCTGTTCTTATACCAGACTGACTTGTATTATATTACATATGTATAAATCTGTGTGCTCTTTGAGGTGGTAAGACCCCAGGAGGCACAAATTTGTGCTTATTCATTTTGACAATTACTGTAAAACCTAGAACAGTGCTTGGAATATATCATGTGCTCAAGAAAGGCTTGTTGGCTAAATTGAAAGTAGAGGCAGAGAATTATACCTAAAAGAAAATTATGGATTTACTTCCATGTTCCTTGATATTATTTCCCTTTCAAGACTGTATAAACACCTGTCTGAACAGAACTATCAACCTGTAAGAAATAGTTTAAGCTTTCTGCTCTTTATGTTGTTTTAGAAAACATAACAATGAAATGAAATATATTAATGTACTCTGTAACAACATTCAAGTTTATATTCAGCACTTGCTTAAGAAGTGGTATTAAATTGTTTCTCCCCCCCTTCCCCTCCCCTCACCCCCAGAAGACAATTTGGCATTTTACTACAGGTTAGTTCCAAATTCCAAAAAACATTTAAATTATTGTGAATCATTCTTCCTACTGTATTCCATTACAGAGCTATAAAAAAGTCAATAGCCAAGGCAGTTTGAGCATTACATCAGGGAATTGATCTTTACCCCACATACCTTGCGATAGCACGCTCAATGCCCAGGAAGGAGCGGAATGTCAAAATCGACGCATATCACTACTTCAGTCAGAAATCCTGTTAACACTACCTTCTCCAAAATCATTTCAGGCAGATAAAGTGGAATGACTGAAAAGAGATTTAAAAAAAAAATGTATCTGCAAAGTTATATAGAAATAGAATGCCCTTCCCGGAGTCATCACAGACTTCACTCTCTTAAATGTGTATAAACGCTTTTTGGCTCAAATTTTTTTGCAAACTTTGTAACTCTGGTGAGCACTTTCCCCTAAAGAACCAAGTGCCTGTGAAAACAGTGTCAACTGCTTAACAGGTTCACTGCTGCCTTGAGAGAAGGAAAGGAATGTGCTGTGGTGTTAACCACTGTCACGGCCATTTACCTTGTGTGATGTGATTACCAAGAGGAAAGAGGGAGCACCATGGTGCACTGAACCCCAGACGCTGTCAGCTGGAAGCAGAAGTGGTCCTTCATGGAGTGCTAACAAAGAAAATCACTGCCAATGAAATTATGACACACCGTTGATTGTGGAGCACACTTGGATTTCAGACACGTGAAAATGTGAAAAAGTGTACACCTAGGAACCAATGAGCTGCGAGGTTTGAAGAATACTCCTCATTTCATCCAATACTAAGCCTTGGAGTGCACAAGACGCTAGCTTTGATTTTCCTTTGGACAGCCTGTGTCTTCTCCAGGATTCACAGCGAGGCAGGTGTGGGAACAACCCAAATGTGAGCCCATACTTCCTGTGGGGTTTTTTGTTGTTGTTGTTCCCAAAGGGGGTCTCCTGGACTCTGAGTTACCTGATAAACAAGTACTCCTTTTAATAAGACGATGTCCCAAATACTGCATGAGATATGTAAGACACTCAGTTAATTTGATTTCATATTTTTATTTGCTAACTCTGGCAGCCAGGCTTTTAGGGTAATTTTGACCGCATTTGACCATTACCACATGCTTTTACCCTAGGACCTTGATCTTGACCTGTGAGCAGCCTCCATTGATATCTTTTTCACTCCTTACAACAACCCTGAGAGTTGGGGATTATTATAGGTCATTTTAAAGCCACGGGAGCTAAATTTCATCCTCAGACTTCAGTATATCACTAGTCATTGGTTTGGCCCTGAATTTTGACCATAGCTCCTAGTCCTTTCAGGGTTTTTAAGGTCCTAAAAACACACATCATTGGGGAACCATGAAGATAGGAAAGGCAAGTTTACTCCTGGACAAAACCTCTCTGGGTTGGTCAGTGGTCAACCATCATGAGGATAGTATATCCAGCCTAATAGTAGTAAAAACTGGTACTGAGTGTTTGTTGCCACTATGTACTACAAGCACGTCTTCTCAAAACTCTCACTGCTCCCTTTTTACAGTGGGGAAAACTGAGGCACACAGAGGTTAAGGAGCTTGCCCTCTCTTTGAAAAAATCTCAGCCTAACCTTATCTTCTTAAGGAGATGTTGCTAGATGTGCCCTAGATAAGAGCTTCTCCCCCTTCACTCTGTTTCTTTTCTTTTTTCTAAAGTTTGTTTATTTATTTTAAGAGACAGAGAGAATCCCAAGCAAGCTCTGCAATGTCAGCACAGAGCCAGGCGTGCAGCTTGAACTCACAAACTGTGAAATCATGACCTGAGCTGAAGTCAGATGCTTAATGGACTGAGCACTCCGTCCTATAGCACTCTGTTTCTTTACCAGGCTGAGACTCAAAAGCCTTTCAAACTGGGCCAGGCGCCCCCAGCAGCATCCCTCCCATTTGGAAATGCCCCCCTCGTTTATAATAACCATTGGTGCCTATTCTCCTTACCTAGGTACCGCATAAGGACAGTACAAGGGTCTGTTTCCATGTTATAGTGCCAGGGCCAGCCCTTAGCAGTATTTATTAGTAAGTGGTCACTCCCTTTCCCTGTGGACAGCCTAAATTAATCTGGAAGGTTCATCTGAAGTGCCTCCCACCCCATTAAAGCTTCCTTCAGGCATCCAGTGCCTTCTGCATAAATCACTGTTTGAGGTCACTAGAGCTTACCTCTGCCAGCCGGTAGTGGCTTGCAGCCAGGAGGTTCTTGCATTGCCTCAGGGAAGCGGAAATGTACTCCAAACCACACCACCATGTTTAATTTCCAAGTCACCTGGGTGGCTCTTCGAAGACACAAGTCTTGCTCATCAGGATCATTCCTGGGCTCCCTATTTCTGCAGACAAGAAAAGCAGTTGAGAGCAGGGTTTACAAAGAACAGCCTCTATTCTATTGATAGGGGGCCAGCAATGGGCTTTAAGGCAAATGTATTATTTCTCTATGTACATGTGCTGTATCTATACATATACACATTTCTCCCAAATACCTTACTTCTCAACGAGTAAGTGCACCTTAGACTGAGAAGTTTGGGGGAAAAAAAAAATCCCCAAACCCAGGCTGTCCCCAAACAAATTAAATCAGAATCCCTGGGTGGACCCAGACAATAGTGTTTTTTAAAGTTCCCCAGGTGATTCCAGCGGGCAGCGAGCACTGCTGTTCTAAAGAAAGCCACGTTCTTCCATCTGGGGCTTTAAGGGGGGAAAGCTCTAAGTTTTAAAAACCATATACAACAGAGCTTTGCAAATATGATTGGTTTTTGTTTTATTTATTTCCCTACCTCGCATAAACAACTTCGAAGTGTCGGCACAACGTTGCCATCTGTAAGGCATATGACAATAACAGACGGTCTCCTAATAACCAGGGAGGCATTAACGTTCACAGGCTCTAAATTATTTGGATTCATCTGGTATGATCTGTGGTGATGAAGCCACTTAATGCTGGATTTCTGTGTCTTTTCAATGGCAGCACCAGAAGTGGGAAGGCCATATTTTCTGGGCTGTATATATTGTTCTTTGTCATCCTATTGAATGGTTACAAGATGGATTTATAACAGACCTAAAGCTAGTATCAAAATGAAAATTAGTTCTTGACTAGAAAAATAGCAATCCCATCTGACTCGCCTGTAGCGATGGCGTTGTATCTGCCTCCGTGAGGAGGGAAATGACTTCTTAATGTGGTTTTCTTCCACTAAGGAGAATTAAATCTATGTGGCAAAATGTAAAACCAGAGTGCTGGCAGCCAAATTCTGAACAGAAGATCCATGACCCTCATCAACATATTTGTGGCCCAGTTATATGCTAATGAACCTCATTTAAACTCAAACTTACCCCAAGTGGAAATACAGCTCAGCTGGAGAGCCTGGGTATCATTCCTTCACTGGTTTGCCTTGTGAAACAAAGTTTGGTCAGAAATACCGGGGAAATTGTTCCATCTGCTGCAAGGGGCCATGGTTGGGGGCATGGTGTCTCTCTGGGTTAGATTCACAGTGATTTTGGCCAGGATAGCAAACTCCACTATGTTAATGGACAGACATTTTCCTGAGACTGCAAGATGCTTTTCAAAGGATCTGCCTTTTGGAGGAGGCCATCTGGTAGGGAGAACTGGCCACTTAGGTGGCAGGCAGCTCCTCTAGGATAGGAAAAAAGGCAAAAATTGTTGGGAATAATTCTGCCACTACCTGGCTGGCTGATTTTTGACAAGCAAATGAACTTCCTCAGAGCTCAATTTCTTCCTTGGTAAAGATGGAGCCTGCCTTCTGTAGGGATTATGGCACAGATTAAATGAAATGGTGCAGGATGAAATAATACACGTCAAAGAAACTACTGGTTCATATCATAAATACTGGCCAGCATTGGTACTGTTAAAACATTTACCTCAATCTCTTCAAATGACTTACAAAATACTACACTGTGCATCTTGTGAATTTATACCTTTAGCATTTTACAGTGGATAAAGCCACACACAGGAATAACAAATTTAGTTAATAAAACTGAACTGCAAAAGGAGATTAAGGGGGGAAATTGTGAAGAGCTCTGAGAGAGAGCATCCTCTCTGGTAGAATGGAAATTTTATTTACTCTGTATGCAAATCTGAGACATAAACAAGATGTTTTTAAAAATAAATATGAGTATTTGAAGAGAATTTTAAAATGATTTAATTGACTTAGATCCATTGTTAAGTTTTTGATGTTTTCTTTTTTTTTTTTTTTTAACTGTTTGCCTGCTTAAGCCTCTTTTAATGGATATGCTCTTATTTCTTACCCAGGACTCATGGCTCTTGTACTGTTAACACAGATTTGCTTGGGCTATTTTGCTTCACTGAACAAAACTGCTCCGAGCTCATATAAGAGAGACTAGGCCAAAGAGAATAGCAGGGAAACCATAGACCAGTTTGGGAGAATGATCATGAGTAGGTGGCAAACAGTTTCTTCGGTGAATGGTGAATAACATAAGTGAATGATGCCAGCCAAACATAAGGTCAGAGGGTAGTGGGGATTATGGTAAATGGGAGCAAAGTTCCCCAGTCTGTGACTTCCCACGCAGACAAGACAAGGCATTGTAGAGGCCACAGTGTAGCCTGATCTGGACATTTTTATTACCAAAGCTGGAAATGTGGATACTTACATGACACCTCCCCATTTTCAAATGTTGGCAGCCCGTGCAATTAAAGGACACACACCTTTCAGCCTCTGATTTGCAAATTCCTTTCAGCCATCCCGTACAACGCTTGTACAGAGATCCCTAGGACCCATTATTACTGATCCTATCCCATTGTTTTCTCCAAAGCTCCAGAAACATGACAAAGAGGAGGAGGACTCCCCAAGCTTGTGGAGATCTGAGGAGGAAATGGCATCAGAAGCCGCAGCGCTCAGGATGTACTTTCAGTGACTTTGCAGGTAAAGACTGTGCTTTCATCATCACACACAGCCTCCATGGGGCCTTGGAAGGAGGCTCCCTGCCCAGGATGGGGACACAGAAAAGCAAGTACAAGGGAATTCAAAAGACATAAACGCCGGAGCGGAGAAAACCCTGATCCTTGAGGCATGGATCCCTACCACTGGGTTTCCTCTTCTTCCCCGCCTCCAGGCCACTGTCTACTTATCTGTCAGCTCACAGACTTCCAGCATCCTTCCCCAGTCCCCCCAGGCAGCCCAAGATCTTTTGTAATGCAAACCTGATCCTTTAAAAAGTCAATACCCACTAAGAGCTCTAGTCTCAAATTTCTACCTTAGGCTAGAAGGGGCTGTGAGCCAGTTTACTACCTACTCACCCAGGTGAGTCTTTCTTCCATTTGGGACTCCTCTCTTCAGCTGCTACTTGGTAAATTGCTTTTGTAAATTCCCTTTAGTTTTGGCTGCTGGGAAGCTCAAGGCCTCAGGGGAAGGGCGGACGTGATAAAATTCTCTTTGCCTTAATGAGGTTGAACTCTTGAGAGATCACAGATTTAAGATTCTGGTAGAAAGCTATAGTCAGTTTCCCTTTTTAAAATGCGTATCTACACCAAATATTTATGGAATATCCAGGGGCTTATGGATATTAGTATGAAATGTACTAATAAATGGCGTTGCCATGAAATTTGGGGGCATCCCTAGACTAAAAATACCATGCATATTTTATCTGTCAATGCTTTAAAACCAAACAACAACAACAACAACAACAACAACAACAACAAAAACCTCCTTGCAGGGACCTCAGATAAAAGGCCTCTCCCCTAAATAGTTTCTTTTTCTTTTTTGGGAATTGTCCACTTCATCTGGTCTTGTGTTTATATTATAAGCTATTGAAGTAGATCAGACACAAATTAAAGCACAATTCGTGAATACTGGTAGCAATTGAATTATATAAAATTATATCCACTGCTTAATGGTCATGATTTTTAGGTAGAAAACATGTTAACTGTATTCCACTTTCACTTTGAAGTAGTAGGAGTCTTTTTTAGTTAGTTTTTAATATTTGTGCATTTCTTGGTGCATTCTTTCCCAGGCCTTCTTTTTAAAGTGTTCCGATTGCTTAAAGACTGAGCGTCAACTACGTCTTCCCCATTATTGTTCATGCATGTCCTAGTGCTCAGGCACTTCCATGCCGCGAACACTTATTTCACTGGAGAATGAAATCAGAGAATGTCATTGGCTTGTCAGCTCTGCATTCAATTGCCTGAAGGGATATAGCGTAGTGCTAGCAGAAACTGTCTTTGATCATTTATTTCTAAACTTTTCCACTGTTCACCCTCTCATTTCCTTCTCTTCCTCTGGGTCTAGCCAGCCTACCTAAGAACACAGGCACATAGGCATGGCTACTTTCTGTTCCTCTTCTGAAAGCCAATGTGTCACTGTAGGATGTCCCATTGAAATGGGGTTAACTGTTCTTCAGTTTCAATTTACTAGGCTGATCTTTTTTTTTTTTTCCCTGATTCTTATGTAATAGGTGCTTCCAGATTGAGACAAGAAAGCTCTAGGGTTTTCCTGAGGCTTGCTGAATTGTAGGACTCTGTGTTAGAATGCATTTTCTAGGCATTTTAAGAGGATTTAAACTTACTACCCAAGTTTCCTGCATGTTTTGCTTCTGTCGCGCCTTGAGGGCTAACATCTCCTGCCTTCTGGGTGAATCAACTTGCCATGGAAATATTGAGGGAAAGACATTCATCCCAGCTTGCTAGACAAACTATTGCCACAGTGCCTGTGGGTTTTTTTTTTAATTAGCATCCATATCTTTCTTTAAAGGCCTTTGCTTACAGACCAAACAAATCACCTTCAGTTTTCTCAGCCATCATGGGTGGGAACAGAGAAAAGGAGTGATGATGTGGGTTGCCAAATAGCTCAACTAGTAACTTGGAGGTGAGACACTTAAGCGTAGAGTCCTAAGATTTCACCAAGAGCATCATCATCTCCTTTCGTATAAAGGGATAATACATACTCCCCTTAGAGACAAAGCGGAAAGGGAACATTCTTTCTAGGGAACCTGACAATTGAGTTGCTCTACCTGGTTCCTTGACACCCATACTCCTTCCTTTTCAAAATGTATCTGCACGCCAAATGTTTATGCAATGTTAAGGGATCCATAGAACTTCTGAAATTTCATTAGTAAATAGGGCTATCATGCAGTATTTGAATATACTTAGACCTAAAAAACATTATTCATTGTTTATGTGGAATTCAGACAAACTTGACCTCTCCAAGGTTTCCCCATCATACCCTCAGCAGCAAGTCAGTCTTAGGCACTGATGTTGATCACCAGCAAGACTGCACAATTCACAACATGCGTAAAGGCAGGCAGGCTAGGGCTCAGCCCTGGAAAGGATAACGGTAGCTATCATTTCCGAGGGTTTCTAAGAGACAGGTGCTATTATCCCATCTTGCAGATAATAAGAAAACGGAATCTGTGATGTTAAGTGTGATTCCGAGGTAAATAGTTCCAAGTGACGGAGCTGAGCTAGAACCCAGAGGGTCAAACCCCAAAGACCATCCTCTTAGTCTCTGTATTGCGTACCTTGCTAAACGAGCTCACTTTCCCAGCCAGCACGGGCCCTCCATTCCAACTCCCCTTGTCTGCAAGTTGTTCCAGATGGAACTAATTCTTACCTAGGCTGCCTGCTCTCTTCACTCCACCATGTGACCAAGTGCCTAAGTAATATGACCTTGGGCAAATACAGAGTTTCTCACATCTCTCTCATTCCCATGTCTGCAGGCTTTTTTTTTTTTTTTTGTCTTGGTATACCACCAGGGCATTGTTTACTCATTATTTACCTGATTCACTTTTAAACTTTCTATCTTAACCTCAATGAAAAACATTCTTTGTAATTAGAAATTAAGCATAAAAATAAATATGAAAGAAAAACAATGCGGATGAATTTCCACTTGGCACAGTTGCTTGCCTGTAGCCATTGGGACTGAGATTCATTCTCTGCGTGTTATAGTTACAGACGCATTGAATTCCAGCATTGAACTGAGACTCTCTATTTGATGATTTAAAAGGATTAAAAGGGAATCATTTATTAATAGTGAGATTCAGCGAAGATCATCTAAAATTATCATAAACAGACAAATGATACCCATCTTTGGAAGACAGCAATGGAGGTCAGAATTCAAACCCATAGCAAGGTAACTCCAGACCTGTAGCAATCACCCTAAGCCAGTGCTCCCCATGTCTCTCACCAGGTATGTGGAGAAGATAAGGCACCTGGGGGGAACCAGAGTCAGCTTACCTAGGGATAAGAGGCCAGTCCCTTGTACCTGGCTGGAGAATGCCAGGCAGGAAAGCCCCACATCATGCCCAACCGCGCCCCCTCCACCCCCCATAGGCATACTTAGTCTCTAGACAGATTGGATCTATCTGAAATCACTGCTTCTCCTGGGAGACCAACTCCTAGGCCTTGGCCTTCACACTTTGTTTGCCTTTAGTCTACCTTAAAAACCAGTGTATTGCAGAGAAGAATGTGCTGGCCTATACCCAGAGATGCCCACTATGGGGAAGGTACTGTAATAGACCAAAACAAAACAAAACAAAACAAAACTGCTCTCTGCTGAATGTTTGGTGCGGAAATACTAGCAACCTCTCAGTAAGTAGAAACCCCGGTTCTATATCTTTAGGTATAAATCCCCATTAATCCTCAGCATGACAAGATGACCACAGGACCACAGAGATAAACATCCTCAAACTGTGAACTCTTCATTCAGCCTCTTGAAGCCATCAGGGCATCAACATTCTCTTAGATGTATAAAATTCTCTTGATCTTCCCATGTAACCTTGTAGGTTGTTTTGGTGTTTTGACTACTCTCTGTATCCTTTCCCTAGCAAAAATGACTTTGAAATGCAATTTCTTAAGCACTAGTGAAAAATCGGCATTGCCTTCATCAGCCAGGCAGAGCCAGCAGCCCAAGGTTTGCTGAATGAAGCTCCTCCACCTGACAGATCCCCAACCAGGTGGGAAGTCCTTTGGTTCCAGGAATTCAACATCTGCCTTCTGCTTAGGTGAATGTTTGCATTGGCTCCCCACACACTGGGCTAAGTTCCAGGATGGGGCTTTGTGATGGTTCTTCCGGTCTGTGTTCTGAATCACATCAGATGACAGTGCATCCGTATCCCTTATGTAGCTGTGCTTCTTTCCTGGAATATAATCATTCTTTACATAGGTGTTTAACACTTGGGTGTGCTTTCTCTACACACCCATGTTGAGCTTCCTAGTTAATTTTAAGGCAATGCCATGTGTCCTGGTGAAGGAGGGTTTTCTTCTCTCCTTGTGCCCACTCCCAACGGAGTGGGCTAAGTTGTTTGCGAAGTCTGCAAGCATCACCCCTAACTCTGATAGGAAGAGCGGGGCAGGTTTCCACACCCTGTTGTGTCAGCAGAGTTCATTTGTAATTCATCAAACTCTCCACTGTGCATGCCGTTATTTTATAGATAATTGGTTGCCTCTCATTACTCATAACAGAGCCATGCAATTTCAAAGCCACTGAGTCAGCCCAAAACAGCATTATTAGTAGTTACAGATATACTGTCGAGGCAAAATTTTGACACTGGCATTTGTGAAAAATCACCATAGTTCCAGCCACTGGCCCACACTTACATCATAATCATGGACAGTCGAGGTGGACGAGAAAGAACAGGTTTGCTTATTTAGCACATGTTCTGGTCACTGAATTGTGCCTTTTTAAACATACCCCACCAGTTTGGACAAATTCTCATCCTTCTCAGAGAGGGTCTGCTCTCAGCCTAGCAGCCTGTGATGAGAAAGGCCAGAGAGCAGATCACAGTATTCTCATGTTTTCTCAGGGGAGAGGAGGATTTTAGTGTCAGATCCTTGAGTTCAATCCTAAACCTACCAGGCAATCCCCATGTGGAGGTATCATCAGGACCAATGAATGTGTTTACCAACACTCATTGCCAAATCAATACAGTCAAAATACTTCCATACTTTACCATGGAAGTATAAGAGAAGATTCTTTAAGGCTAATGACACTTTAGCATATTCAAAGCTCTTTAAAAAAAAAAAAAAAGTCATCATTTTCAACACAGCTGAAAAACAGATTTTAGTTTGGTTTTTCCTTCCTCTGCACTTCATGTTTCTAGGGGATTGTGCTGTGTCTCCTCTTATTCTGTGTAGACTACCTTTATAGAACCAGATTTCAGTAGTAAGGAATTGGACTATGTTTTGGATTAAATATAAATCAAGTCACTATGGTCTAAATTGTGAATGAGAAGCCACAGATTTATAGCAGTTTTAGAAATAATCAAACCTAATGTCCCATTAAATGATTTATTTTACCACAGCCCAAAAGGATGACCAGCTAGTTATACTTGAAAAACTTCCCTTTATACACATTCTGAGACAGTCTACACCCCGTGGTTTCAAAATGGGTCTTAGTTTTAGTTTGATTATTTTTATAACATTTTACCAAAATCCAGCTTTCTCTTACACGTGCCCAATAGTTCAGGCAAAAGATTTCCACAGGCCACTGATGACTAATGTGTCTACAGAACTCTTCCACTGAGATTTAGTTGAAGTGACTGTAAAAATGACTCATGTCCCATGGTTAATGTTAACCCTCATGAATCTTTGAATGGCATGAACCCTCAGCACAGAGTTCTTCTCAGACAAGTGTAATCCAAATGCCAATCATAACTTTGCTTTAGTTTGCTTTAGCTGCACCTTACAGAACAAGGCCCATCACCATCCACAGTATCCTCATCTCCAGAAATGGATAACTTACCATGCATCAATACGCACACTCTTGCAAAACCTTTCCAAACAACTTTACCCACTCTCAAGACTTGTTTTCCCCCACCTTTCATTCTTTGCTTCTCTCCGCTCCATATGGTATTCTCTTTTCATTTTTCTTATTTTGTCTTTGTCTTTGCCAGAGCAGAGGAGGGCAGGAAAAGAAATTCCTAGAGGTTGTGGGAGGTTAATATGAAGGAAGGCTCTAAACATATTAGTAATCTTCGACCTATCATTTTGTAGTAATTAATGTTTATCCAGTTCCCTCCATTCTATGCCTAACATGTCCCTAAGCCACCTCTTACATAATAAGTCCTCCATTATTTTGACATTCCAGGCATCTATCAAGTTAGGTGCTCCACCAGTGAGGGCACACTAGAACAGGCAGTTCTAAATTGTGCTCCTTTTGGTGTTAATAGTTTTCTGGTGATCCAAAAGTGACTACAGTATGGCTTACTCCTAATTTATCCTAAGGGATGAGCAATGGAGACTGTATCTTCTTTATTAAAGTAAAATCCAAAACATGGAGGGAAGAGAGAAGAGGAGCTAAGGAAAGAACATCTACAGAATTAAAATATCCCATTGGGGCCACTTGTCTCAATGGTGTTAGTAAAATTGGACCCCCAGACCAATTCTATGTAATGTGCCCTTTCTTTTTCCTCTTCCGTCTTTTAATGGTAAATAGGGAAAGAGGGCACTATGGAAGCCATCTTGGGAGCTTTCCTTCACTTTCTTGTGGCCAGCTCATTTAGGGGATACATACCTGCCACCCACTCCATGCCCTTCCCAGGCCCCAGTGCACTGGCCTATCACATTTTGCAACCCTATCACTCGGCAAATCTGGTTTCCTTTACTAAAGCCTCCTGCAAATAATCTGGAATCAAGAGAAAAGAGAAAGTTAGGTGGCAGATAATGCCGCCTCCTCTAAAGGAAACACTTGTCTGGAGCTTTACACAGAACTTTCTAGAATGTGCTTTGAAAAGAAGACTGGTAAGGTGAAAATTATGTCTCAACCCCCCTACCAAAAAAGAATATATATATATATATAATATATATATATTTGGTCTCCTAAGAATATATATATTTGGTCTCCTAAGAATAATGTATGCACTGTCTGCCATGTTGTTTTTTACTCTCAGTGGAAATGTCTTCAATAATTTAGTCTGGCTCCCTAGCAACACAGTCACTAAACTTACTCTGTGGATTTGGACACATCACTCTTTTGTGCCTCACTTTTCCTATATCTGAATTACTATGGTGGCAAGCATTTTAATTATATCCTAGGGTTCTTCTTAGAATAATGCAAAGTAATGGCTAGGAAATACACTAGCAAAAGCAGCTCTAAAGTGTGCTCATTCTAGATCTAATACTTCTCTGATGATACAAAACACATTTCAGTATGTTCTATTACCTCCAATTTATCACAGATGGTGAGCAATGGACACTGAGTGTCCATTACTTGTGCTAGTATGTAGATTCATTATTTTCCCTATGATTTCCATTACACTTTAAAGATGATAAATTATGGAAATGTTCAGGTTATGATAAATTAGTTTAAACAGTAATTAAAGAATAAAAACTGTAGGGCAGAATATTTTCAGACCACCAAAAGAGAAAAGGAATGACTTCTGCTTCTATTCCTACCATACAAAATAATGTGAATTAAATATCCCACTGTGTTCAACTAGGAAAAAAATTGTATACAATATATACAAACATCTGTTAAAAAGTAACAAAGCAGCAAGGGATTATAAGATCCAAGAGCAACTAGAAATCAAGAGAGGAGCCTAGCATTTGGGGCTGCTTTTCTGCTGAGGATATTTATTTGTGTCTTGGAGAGGCAGATGGGGCTAAAACAATAAAAGCCAGGTTTCCAATGGTAGAGAACTTTCTAAATCTCCATACCTGGGCAGGTATGCAAAAATCTGGGAAGGTGACACCCTTCAAAAAAGAGGGACCCTATTGGGGCGCCTGGGTGGCTTAGTCGGTTAAGCGTCCGACTTTCGCTTAGGTCATGATCTCGCAGTTTGTGGGTTCGAGCCCCGCGTCGGGCTCTGTGCTGACTGCCAGCTCGGAGCCTGGAGCCTGTTTCAGTCTGTGACTCCCTCTCTCTCTGTCCCTCCCCTGCTAACGCTGTCTCTCTCTCCTAGAAATAAATAAAACATTAAAAAATAAAAATAAAAAAGGGACCCAGATGTAAGCCAGCTCTGCTACCAGCTGTAGCCCAATTCCAAATCATCTAGCAATCAAGAAAGTTTCAGACTTGGAAATCTGAGATCCCAGATTACTAGTCTTATTAGCTTCCTGGCAGAAGCAAAGAAAAAATCATCCCTGGAAGAAAAATAGTATCATCCAAGATCTTAAATCATGTCTACAAATTATTTTCTTTGAATGCCCAACACATAAATGTGCACATGCATACCCTATAGCATGTGTGGAGACAAGTCAATACAAATAAGATTAGAATCACAGGATACCTAAAATTGGAATGATCAGACATAGTCATTAAAATAACTATGTTTAACTTGTTTCTAGACAGGAAAGATTTTTAAAAATCAGCAGAGAGCTGGGATCTATAAGAAAATGAGATGATGTGGAGAAAAAAAAAAAAAAACCAAAACACTAAATAGAAATTCTAGAACAGAAAAATACAGTAACCTGAGGAATGAATTTAGCAGGAAAAGGAAACTTACCAAACTCTTAAAGATGAGCCATCTGAAAATATTCAGCATGAACCAGTAAGAGATGAAGGAAGAGTGAGAAAAGGTATAAGAAAGGTCAGAAGACATAAAACATAATGAGAAAGCCTCACAGGTATGTATTCACCATTCCAAAACAGTTCCAATAGAAGCTATATTTAAAGAGATAATGGCTGTGAATTTTTCAAAACTGGCAAAAGCCACTGATTCAAAATTCAAAACCAACCCACCCCAGAGCGGGGGGTATAGCATCCACACCTAGCTTATCATGATAAAACTGCAGAAAGGCAGAGTGAGTTGTCAGGTTAATAGTGGGGGTGGGCTGTGACAACACCATTGAATGATATCTTTAAGGAGCTGAAAGAAAATAACCATCAACCTAGACTTCCATAGCCAGTTAACATGTTCTTGTAGAATAAAAGCAAAATAAACACACTTTTTGACAAGGCTGAGAGAATGCATCACTGGCAGACTCCTCCAAAAGGAATTCTAAAGAAAAAAAAAAGTCAATGGAATTTGGAAACAATTTTGAACTGAATGAAGAAAACTAAAAACGGTAGATGCAACTAAATGTGTTTAGAGAAGAACTTACTTTTAAATATGACTTCTGTGCATTTAATGGAAAGAAAGAAAAGCTGAAATAGACTACATATCTGAATATTGCAGTTATTAAAAAGGAAAAGAGCATATAATGAAAAATTTTAGGCCAATACATTTGAAAATTGGGGTTCAATTTGTAAATTTCTGGAAAAATACATTTTACCCAACTGACACAAAGCAAAAAAGAAAATATGAATAATTTGATTAGCTATTAAGGAAGTTAGACCTGGGGGCACCTGGGTGGCTCAGTTGGTTGAGCCTCCGACTTCAGATCAGGTCATGATCTCACTCACAGTTCATGAGCTCGAGCCCCACATCAGGATCTGTGCTGACAGCTTAGAGCCTGGAATCTGCTTTGGATTTATTCTCTCTCCCACTCTTTCTATCCAAAATAAAGAAATATTTTACAATTTTTTGAAAAGAATTCAAACCTTGAATTAGAACCCTTCTCAGGATGACAGCATTAGACCCAGATAACATTACTGCTGAATTCTACTATGCGATTAAGAAACAAGAATCTGAATAAGATTATTATCATCCATATGACTGTTGGAACAATTCTGCCAGAAAATAGAAAGAGAAGGAAATTCTTCCGCCTCTCCATTTGTTTAGGAATTGCCTTGCACACGAACATGACACGAACATAACAGAAAGGAAATCTCCAGACTAATTGCCCATGGAAACACAGATACCAAAGTCCTAAAATATATCAGATAGGTAGGCAGATGGGGTGTGCATGTGAATTCACAATCTATGAAAAGGATAATACATTATGACCAATGCAATGTGCTTTTACATTAGACTATCAAGCACTGTCTTTCACCAGACTAACACAAGCTAGGCGAAAGGATCATCTCAGTAGATGCAGAAAAATACATTGATCTCGTTCAACATCCAACTTAATAAGTACAAGAGTTCTAGGACACCTGAACTAGAAGGGAATATGTACTTAAGGATGAAATGCTGAACACTATTTATCTGAAATTGTAAATGAGAATATTCACTATTAGCCTTGCTCTTTCACGGCATACTCAAGGTCTTAGGTAGTACAGTAAGGCAAGAACAATAAATAAAAGATAGAAGGATTAGAAAGGAAGGAATAAAACTGTCATTATTTGTAGATAGCATGATATATGCAGAAAACACAAATGAATCTATCAAGAAACAATTAGAATTAATAAACTTAAGAAGACCTTTTAATATAAGATCAATATATCTAAGCTCTTTTTTTTTTAAGTTTATTTAAGAGAAAGCATGCACAGGGGAGGGTCAGACAGAGAGAATCCTAAACAGGGTCCACAGACTGTCAGTGTGGAGCCGGATATGGGGCTCAAGCCCACGAACCATGACATCATGACCTGAGCCAAAGTCAAGAGTTAGAGACTTAACTGACAGAGCCACCCAGGTGCCCTAATATATGTAAGCTTTTTATTTCTTTATTAGCCACTGTCTTGGCATGAGCTTCTAAAATACCACAGACTGGGTGGCTTAACTAACAGAAATGTATGTCTCACAGTTCTGGAAGCTGTGTGATCAGGTACCAGCACTGACAGGCTCTGTTAAGAACCCTCTTCCTATCTTGTAAATGGCTGTCTTCTCACTGTGTCCTCACATGGAGGAGGAGAACAGTTTTAGTCTCTTATTCTTCTTATAAGGTCATGGGGGCCCTCCACCCTCATGACCTCACCTAAACCTGATTACCTTCCAAAGGCCCTACCTCCTATTACCATCACATTCAAGTTTAGGGCTTCAACATATGGATTTTGGAGAGACACAGACATTCAGGCATAACAGCCACAGTTAGAAAATGAAAAAAAAAAAATTAGATTATACAGCTTTCCCTTCTATCTCTAAGTAGAGTGGGTTTTAAAGGAAACCTTTCATGAGCCGAAATGGTGTAACGCAAAGAAGCAATTACCATTAACTTACATGGAAAATTTTGTGATCATTCCCAGACCCAAAAATAAACTCTCTTAGGCTTTTCTGGACACATCACTTTAAGACACATCTTGCTAATGGATGCACAAAATGAATGGAGATAAAGCACAGATGCTCACAGACACAGGTCAAGGCCATGGCGGCTTGATGCTGAGATGCTTAATGTAGTTCCTGGGAAGGAGCTTGGCGGGCTGTTCTCCCTCCTCAGGGTGATCAATGCAAAACACAGGCTGAACACTATTTTTGCTTTTTTTCCTTTTTTCATAAAAGCAAAAATCCAACTCAGATTTCTTTCTTTTAGCAAAAACAGGTACTAATGTAGGTCTTCTGTCAAAGTGAAGTGATGGAAAGACAATTTTCAAAAAGCAGAGGATACTTGTATTAATATCAGAAATCAAATGCCTTGGAATAATTAAAGATATGGAAGCTTCTAGAAAGTATTAGTAAAAGGCATTGAAAAAAAGAAATAAACAGAGATGAATGACTCAATTTCATAAAGACTCAATTCTTCTCAAATTGACTATAAATTCAATGCAACTCAGATCAAAAATTATCATAGGCTAATTTTGGTGGTGGTGGTGGTAAACATGTACAAGTTAACTCTTACGCTTGGAGTTATCTGCATACATCTGGAAATGTAGCCAGAGACTATTAAAAAACAACTTAGATGCACAGGAGGGCTTACTCTATAGGATATCAACTTATTACAAGGCTACAATAGTAAAAGACCAAGGTATCAATACAAGGATAAGTAGACGGATGGACCAAATACAAAGCCCAGATCCAGGCATCTATGAACACTTGATTTATGTTTAAAATGAAGTCACATTGCTGTGAGGAAAAGAAAATCTTTCTAAGACAGACTCTGGGCAAAGTAGATATCCCCGTAGAAAACCAATGAAACTATACCCTACCTCACACCTTCTGCAAAAGTCAATTCCAAGTGGGTTATGCTTCAAAATGAGAAGAATGAGAAGGATAAAACAATGAAGCATTTAGAGGATAATATAGGAGAATACCTCCATGATGCTGCTGTAGAGAGAGCATTTTTAAATAGGACGCAAAAAGCATTACCATAAAAACAAGATTGATAAATTGGACTACCTTAAAATTAAGAAATTTTATTTACCAAAAGACCATTAGGAGGGAGAAAAAGCAAGACACACGATAGGGGAAGATATTTGTCACATATGTAACCAACAAGGATCAGTACCTAGAAGATTTTGTTTAAAGAAGAAAAAAAATAACTTACAAATCATTAAGCAAAAGTCAGCAGCTCAATAGAAAATACAGAAAGAATGAAACAGGCACTTTGGAAAGCTATCAAACGGCCAATAATCTTTAGTCATCAGAGAAACGTAAACTTAAAACACAATGAACTATCACTATATACCCCCATAGTCAAAAGTTTGCAAGACTGATGATATCAAGTGTTTGCAAGAATGTGGAGCAACAGAAACACAAAAGAACACATACTGTGTGATTGCATTTGTGTAAAGTTCAAAAACAGGCAAAAGTAAATTACAGTGTTTAGAAATACAGTTATTCAGAGGGTAAAATTATAAGGGAAAGCAGGGAAACAATCACCATAAAACCAGTCCAGTGGTTACCTTTTGGGGGAGGTAGGAAAGGGGTGGTTATTGGGGAGGGAAATGGGGAGTGGGAAGGTGGAGGCAATGGCTGGTGGCAAGATGTGTTTGTTTTGTATTAATTTTATAAGCTGTATGTGTATATATACATATGTGTGTGTATAGCACATTTTTATGTGCATTTTTATGTATATGTTCTATTTCACCCTAAGAGGGACTAAAAATAAATCAGATAAACAAAAAAAATTTAAATTAAGGACAAAGGAAGGAAGAGATTGACTTTAATGTACAGTCTAATTGCTGGCTGGATATTCAATTATTCCATAATAGACTTAAAAAAAAAGAATAATCATTGCATGTAATCTTTACAGACACTCTGCTCCTATATCAGAGAGGCTATTCTCCTTCTCTCGGCTATCCTCCCTGACTTTAAGAGGCCACGCTGGCCAATGAGATCATTATTTCAGGAACTAAGTAATGGAGATCACCAGAGAGAAGACATATTATTATTAATGATTCTTAACAGTACCACTCATGGCATGGAAAACTTACGGACAAGTAATAACAAGCACTTCACGGGGTTTATTTCAGTTAAATCCTACAGCAACCCAAGAGTACTGTCCTGCTTTTCAGATGTAGAAACTGAGGGTTACAGCCACTATGAGTCTTGTCCAAGGACTCTTAGGTTATGCACAGAGAGCCAGGGTTCAAGTGCAGGCAGACTGATTCTGGAACCCACACTTACTTTCACAGTAAACTTGGTGGGTCTCTGTTTAGAAACACCCCCTCCCCTCCCACAAACACACTTACACCCTACCTGACAATAAGAATTATACAATGAAGCTGAGGCTTAAGACACCACTTACTCTTGCTTCTTCACTAACTTCAGGAAAGGAGCCAGGATTTGGTGATTTCTGTGCTAGGGGTCACTTTATCCACTTGTCACAACCCTGCTAAAGAGACAGTACTATCCTGTTTCTCTATGCAGCCATAGTTACAAATTGAGTATTTTCCTAAAGCCATTACTGCATTCAGTGAGCAGGAGTGAATCAAAGCTAATCAACCTTAGACCACAATGCATTAGATGTTCCATTCCTGGGATCAATGAGGATTCCCAATGGGTCCATTCAAGACCTTTCAGTTAGAGCTTCCTCTAAAGATAGGGAGTTTTCACCAAGAGTCTGAAATTAACTCTTGGATTTCAAAACACTGAAAAGCTTATTGAGAGATTTGAGCAGAAAATAGGATGGGGTGTGGCAGATATTGAATTTGGAACTGCCAATTTCACCCACCAACCACAGTCTGGGCATGTGACCCCCACTTGGCCTATTAGAGTTCTTCTCTACCATTCCGTGTATCTACATAGAAGCCCTTGAAGGGTGATGCATGTTTGAGATTACTGTCAGTCATCCTGATCACCATTTGGAGAACTCTAATGCAGGAGAAGCTCCCACCCCTCACAGTTAAAAGGTCAGTAATGATTTCACTTTTCTCCAGAAGCTCACTGGAACTGGGGTTTCCTTACTTGCCATCAAGAGTCCTGGTTCAGTAGAAGCCCAGACTGGATGCTTCCTAGAGGACCCTCTTAACCTTGAGGTTTTAGGACTTGATCACCAACAATTATTGAGATCCCATTTTGAGCCAAACACTGAAGCACACGAGGTGAAGCATATCCCTGTCCTGGAGGAAATGATGGTGAATCTGAAGCAGTAAGACTGACTCAAGAACACGCAAGCATGTCACTGAGTTCTGTGCAAGTCAGCAGTACAAAGTCAACAGCACCTGTGACCAAATTGATTTCTCTACCTTATCCCACCATAAAGTAGTTGACTCTATGTCAATTGCCTCTAACCCCCATGCCCACACACAATTACGTGGCCTCCGAAGAGCCACCCCACGGTCTAGGATTAGCCAATCAATTTTAATGCGTATTTAAGGGATTTTTCAAAGTGTGTGAGTCAGTGCGTAAAATGATAGATCATGTAATAATTAAAGCATTAAAAGAACCCAATTGAGGATTCTCTTTCCGCCAGCAGATATCTTTAGGTCAAGAAGGTCTATAAAAACTGGCAGATCATTTCCATTCCTTTAAGACAGGTAAAAATGGCTTTGAATGTAATTAGACGTTCTTAGCAATCTTCCCTCTGCTACAACTCTATATCTTGCTCCAGTGAGGCCCACAGAAAGTTTAGAAGTGTTGGCATTCTAAGCTGCAAACTGCTGGTGTGGTATTGCTTTGAAGAAGTGAAAGCCCATGATATTGCATGAATCATTGTTTTAATTAGAAATGATTAGCCAGAGTTAGAGCTATAGGAAAAGGCAGCTTTCTCAGAGGCAGAAGCCAATCTTGGCACTGCGGAGCTCTGGGCTGCTTAGATGGCTACCTCCTCTCTTATCCAGCCTCTCCGGTGGCTCTTACATATTCCAGAGTTATCAGCTTGGAACAAGGAATATGCCTACTATAGTAAAATCAGCATTTATCTTGGACACCCCTATCAAAGTCTTGCTTTATTCCTCTCTTCTCAAGGATCTGTTATCTCTCCAGGCAAATTTTTCTTTTAAGGTGGAAGATCTTGTGTGCGGTTAATTTTAATTTATTTAATCCTTTAAAAGAATGAGACTCAATAGAAATGCAATGCAGTGCAAAAATTTTAAAGAAAAGTATTTGCAGTCAAACGCAACACCTTCCCCTCATTCTGGGTAGGCTTTTGTGATATTGCAGTTAAAAATTTAACTTCTATTGACTATGACTCTTAAAATACCTATCGACACCCTCAAACTCACCCAAGGTCATAAAAAACAATGAACACATTAAAATAGGAAACGAGTGGAGATTACAGTCCTTAAATGGCAAGCTAGGTTATGTGTCTCCTCGATACCTTCGAAAGCCAGCCAAGACCTAATCACAAGAAGGTTTGCTGGCCACAGTAAAGGGCATAGGGTAAAGTCCAGGCTCATCTCCCATGCCTCTCTCCTACATTCATTCTTCCAGCCTTCCTGCTTCCTTGCTGGTACTAGGTCATGTCAAACATGCCCTCACCTTGCTCGCACCACATGTCCCCCTCTGCCAGGACTTCATTCCTTTTCTCCCTCCATTCAGGATTTGATCAAATATCTCCTGCTCCATAAGTCCTTCCCCAAGTGCCCAGTTTAAATTAGTGTCCTTGCTTCCTTCTTTCCCTTAAACTTGCCTTGTTTTTCTTGACAGTGAAAAACTGTCAACTTAGAGATATATGTATTTGACTATATCCTCCATTACCAAATAAGTGTCTGAGGACACGGTCACTGTCTCTAGCACTTGGAACAGCTCCTGAAATATCATGAGTGTCCAAATCACTTGCTAACATTTCTTTAGAGTCTAGAGCTTCCTCTGCGCCAGGTTCAATGCAAGGTGCCTTACCAGCATGTCTTGTGTTCCCATTACAACTCTGTGAGGCTTGTTACTTTCCCATTCTACAGATGATGGAACTGAGGCACGAATAGGCAAAGTAACTTGATCAAGTTTACACAGCAAATAAGTCATAGGCCTAACTTGAACTCAGAGCTCATGTTCTTAAGTACTAAATACTAAATTACTTCTTTAGACACTCACAGAGCCCCCTGCATCCCTGGACCTGAGCAGCTTCACCCTGTGCTCACTCCAGACCCTGGATCCAGGATACTGTCACATAGTGGCACTGTCCTTTAGGAATGGAATGTGAGCCACACATGTCATTTCAAATTTCCCAGGAGCCACAGTAAGGACAGATGAAATTAATATTGGGGCACCTGTGTGGCTGAGTCTGTTAAGCATCTGACTCTTGATTTGGGTTCAGCTCATGATCTCACAGTTCATGAGTTCTAGCCTCATGTTAGAATCTATGCTGACAGTGTGGAGCCTGCTTAGGATTCTCTCTCTCTCCTTGCCCCTCACCTGCTCATGCACTCACTCATTCTCTCTCTTTCAATAAATGAAAACTTTTTTAAAAAATAGTTTATTGTCAAGTTGGTTTCCATATAACACCCAGTGCTCATCCCCACAAGTGCCCTCCTCCATGCCCATCTCCCCCTTCTCCTCCCTCCCACCCCCATCAGCCCTCAGTTTATTCTCAGTGTTCAAGAGTCTCTCATGGTTTGCCTCCCTCCCTCTCCCCAACTATTTTCCCCCTTCTTCTCCCCATGGTCCTGTTAAGTTCCTCCTAATCCTCCTATGCATGCAAACATATGGTATCTGTCCTTCTCTGCTTGACTCATTTCACTCAGCATAACACCCTCAAGGTCCATCCATGTTGCTACACATGGCCAGATGTCATTCTTTCTCACTGCCATGTAGAATTCCATTGTGTAGATCAACCACATCTTCTTGATCCATTCATCAGTTGATGGACACTTAGGCTCTTTCCATATTTTGGCTATTGTTGAGAGTGCTGCTATGAACATAGGGTACATGTGCCCTATGCATCAGCACTCCTGTATCCCTTGGGTAAATTCCTAGCAGTGCTACTGCTGGGTCATAGGAAAGTGCTATTGTTAATTTTTTGAGTAACCTCCACACTGTTTCCCAGAGGGATTGCACCAGTTTACATTCCCACCAACAGTGTAGGAGGGTGAATGTTCCTCCACATCCTCGCTAGCATCTAGAGTCCCTTGATTTGCTCATTTTAGCCACTCTGACTGGCATGAGGTGGTATCTCAGTGTGGTTTTGATTTGTATTTCCCTGATGAAGAGGGATGCTGAACATCGTTTCATGTGTCTGTTGGCCATCTGGATGTCCTCTTTGGAGAAGTGTCTGTTCATGTCTTCTGCCCATTTCTTCACTGGATTGTTTTTCAGGTGTGGAGTTTGGTGAGTTCCTTATAGATTTTGGACACTAGCCCTTTATCTGATATGTCATTTACAACTTTCTTTTCCCATTCCGTCGGTTGCGTATTAGTTTCATGGACTGTTTCCTTTGCCGTGCAGAAACTTTTAATCTTGATGTGGTCCCAATAGTTCATTTTTGCTCTTGATTCCCTTGCCTTTGGGGATGTGTCAAGTAAGAAATTGCTGCAGTTGAGGTCAAGGAGGTTGTTTCCTGCTTTCTCCTCTAGGGTTTTTATGGTTTCCTGTCTCATATTCAGGTCCTTTATCCATTTTGAGTTTATTTTTGTGTATGGTGTGAGAAAATGATCTAGTTTCATTCTTCTGCATGTTGCTGTCCAGTTCTCCCAGCACCATCTGTTAACGAGGCTGTCTTTTTTCCATTGGATATTCTTTCCTGTTTTGTCAAAGATTAGTTGGCTGTACATTTTTGGGTCCAAACCCGGGTTCTCTAGTCTATTCCATCGGTTAATGTGTCTGTTTTTGTGCCAATACCATACTGTCTTGATGGTTATAGCTTTGTAGTAGAGGCTAAAGTCTGGGATGGTGATGCCTCCCGTTTTGGTTTTCTTCTTCAATATTACTTTGACTATTCGGGGTCTTTTGTGGTTCCATACACACTTTAGGATAGTTTGTTCTACTTTTGAGAAGAATGCTGGTGCAGTTTTAATTAGGATTGCATTGAATGTGTAGATTGCTTTGGGTAGTAATGACATTTTAACTATATTTATTCTCCCAATCCATGAGCATGGAATGTTTTTCCATTTCTTTGTGTCGTCTTCAATTTCCTTCCTAAGTTTTCTATAGTTTTCATCATACAGATCTCTTATAACTTTGGTTAGGTTTATTCCGAGGTATTTTATGTTTTCTTCATGTAATTGTGAATGGTCAATAAATAAACATTTTAAAAAACTAATACTATGTTATATTTAACCCAGTATATCCAAATATTATCATTCTATTCTCTTTATAATTAAAATTTATATATATAAGTGATTGAGCTATTTTATATTCCTTTTTTAGGGTAAATCTTTGAAAGCTAGTAGGTATTTTGTACTTTGTGCACATCTCAAGTCACATTTTTTGGTGCCCCTTAGCCACATGTGGCTAGTGGCTACCATATTGGCCCCTGTGGTTGTGAAGAGGTTGAGCTCTGGAAGTAAGCACATTTGGCTCCAGTCTTCCACTTATTGTGGTGACACTTTCCCAGCTGAAAAACTAGGGTTATGATACCTACCTCATGGGCCTGAGGTGAAGACTACATTTGGTTTCCATACATAAGACTGAACACCCTCCACATGAAAGCTGGCTGATAGATGCTTGGAACACATGGCTTTCCCTTTCCACCTGGTGCAGGGGAGTGCTGGGAATCGCTGCTGAGCACAGCCTTCAGGCCTCTCTCCTCACTCCAGTTGAACTTTGGTGCAGGTGTCTCTGTTTCCACTGTTTGCCATGACAGCAGAAGTCTCTGGTAGAATGTAATGGGGAAGAAGGAAGGCTCCTGGCTTGAGTCTTGTTCCCTGACCACCTGACTGGGCTTCGGAGATTGGGCAAGCCTTTCTGCCCTCAGGAACATTTATATGCCTGGCAAGGAGTCCCTTCCTGAGAAAAAAAAATCCTCAAGTCCTAAAAGTGAGCAATTAGCTATCTCTTCTCTCACTGGGACAGTCAGCTTCTCTGTCCCTACTGAAAACAATCAGAGACTCTGAGCATCTTTGGGCTGGAAGGGAGTCAAATCTACTGTTTTACAAAGGAGGGAACAGTGGCCCAGAGAGCAGATATAACTCGTCTAGGCACACAGGGTGACAATACAAGCTTAAAATTGGACCCTTCTTATTTGCAGTCTCTCTCTGTATACACATAGATGTTTATTTTTGAGAGAGAAAGAGAGCACAAGTGGGGAAAGGACAGAGAGAGAGAGACGGAGACACAGAATCTGAAGCCGACTTCCAGCTGTCAGCTCAGAGCCTGACACAGGGCTCAAACCCACAGACCGCGAGATCATGTCCTGAGCCAAAGTTAGATGCTTAACCAACTGAGCCACTCAGGTGCCCCTGTATCTGAATACATACAGAGATAGGTCTGTAGCTCTTTCCCTGTATGAACTGCTGACGTCTGCACAGAAACGTGCTCTGTGTTTTCTTGCTAGTTTTCATCCTTTAGTTTTTGGTCTCACGTAGAACTTGAATATAATTCAAGTTAGTCTCTTTGTGGTTGTAGGTAGGTAAAGGAAACTATAACTTAACCATTACCTTCATTCTCAAAATATAGCATTAAAGATTTCATCTTTTTTTTTTTTTTTTTTTTTTTATGAAGGGCCCTGCTCCACATAATAGATTTTTATCCATTAGCCTAAGGAGTTTGGGGGGATTGTAATCTATACTCACATAAGGCAAAAACAACAGAGTTATAGCATTTCAGTACCTTTTAATAGCAGAGAACAAAAAATATAATAACCCCATTAGGCTGCTAAATGTGCTGAACCCTGACAAATTCTCTATGTGACGATCCTGGAGTATTTGTCTATAATCCCTCAGCAAATACACCTTTTATTCAACCACAGAGTTGTACACACTCCAGACACAAGTGCCATTAATTAAATAACACACTCAGCAACTCTCAGAGCCATTAATTATCATAGGTAGCCTGCTCCATACTTGGCTCTAAAATTCTATTATAACAGGAGAGCAGGAATAGAGCGAAGGAATATGCTGTAGGAAGGTCACCCTCAAAAGCATGATAAGAAGAAGCTGTCAGACCAGGTAAATGACAAAGCACGTATACCTTTTAGCTTTCCTTTTGCCCCTGTGGAGAGTTTGAAAGAAGGGAAAGTATTTCACATTGTAGGGACTTTCTTCCTTAAAATTAGTTTCTCTCATGAAAGACGCAAGTAAATATAAAGTAATCCTTTTTCATTTCAACTGAGTCTCCGGGAAAAGTAATATCAGCTGAAGATTTAGAGACAAATAAAGCCTGTTCTTCACAAGCTCCCTCAGAACGAGAAAGCCTTTTAAGGAGACTCTTTGCTCAGTACAGATGCAGGGGAGGGGCTGTAAAAGGGACAAACGTAGAAGACAGAGGCCTCACTGGTTTCAAGTGGGGCAAGAGGAAAATGCTCGATGAGTAATATGAATTTGCCAGGAGTGGGTTTGCTGTGTTCTGCCCCCTCACCCCCACCATCAAGTCTCAAAGCCTTCTCAGCTCCACTTGCCAGGAGACGAAGTCCTGAGCCCTGCGGGGTCTCCGTAAATCACTCACAGCTACAAGCTTGAGCAGCGTCTTTCTTGTGTGTTTGTGGTTTTTAGTGTTTGATTTATCCCTTCAAAGAGAAAACTGACAATGCTGGGTCTATGGCCACTCTATAAAGGACAGCCAGGGAAGTGCGTCTCCCCTCCTGCGTGTGGCTGGCCACACGCTGCCTGGAGCTGCCCTCCGTACCCTCAAGGACGGACAAACACAGGCCTGGGGAATGGCCCTGTATAAGGGGAAGTCAAGTCACACTTTCTCATCGAAGAAAGTTGTGTTATTAATCAGCATACGTGGCACACCACAGAGGGATGGTTTTGAGTTAGGAAACTTGGCACAAGGTTGCTCTGCTCTCAAGTCTGTCCTCACACCGCTGGGTTTCTGGCCACTGTGCTTGGGGGTAACCCCTTCTGTCACTAGGTGGAGAAATAATTGCATTGCCTTAGAGTTGACTAATCCAAGTGGCTTTCTGTTCCATGCCATTTCCCCCACCCCCAGCTTCACCTGTACCCACTTACTCTAAGAGATTGCCACCAGCAGCTTTTGTCGTCCAATTTCTGAGACCAGTTTATTAAGAAAAAGCTGAAAGGCAGGGGTCAGAAGTACCTGCCCGTAGAAAACTGCTCCTCTTGTTTTTGGTGTGAGCAGAATGACTTTCCATGCCTGTGTTTCTAGCCTGCTAGGAACTAAGAGGTACTTTAAAAAGAAGAAAGTTGTTACAGAGGAATTTTATGTTAGTGTCTCAAGACTTTGTTTTGCTGGTGTGTGTGATTACTTTGCCTTAAAACCACTTCTGTGGCATCCCTAGTATGGATGCAAAATGGGCCATTCTATTTCATCTCGTGCGCAAGAAGCACTACCTTTGAAGGACAACACTTAACCAGTATGTGTGGCTCTGCTAAGAGTGCAGCAGGCAACTTTACTAGAAGTTGAATGTTTGCATCTGAAACCCACTGAAACTTGTCTCCAGCATCTGAATTGCTTCGGGGCATTTGGAACATTTTATCAGAAGCACACTTTGGAACTGAATCAAAAAAGAAACAGGGTTGGAGCTCTTTGTTTTCACACTCCATGATTTTCCCCCAGAGGTTCAAGCCACATTTCCGATCCATTAGATCAGAATGGGGGGGAAGGGGGGTTGTAAGATGGAGGCATGTCTATATTAAGACTTCTTCAGATGATTCCAATGAATAGCCAAGTTGAGAAACATGATCTTCAAGAAACAGAAGAAAGGTGTGTTGAGTTTTTGTGGCCCATATGTTCCTTTTGCATTTTTTCAGATTAACTTTGACTAGCTCCCTTCCAGGTTCACCTACAGAAGAGAGAGATGTTGATCTGTTTTCCTAGCTTCAAACCAGAAATTCATCCTCTGGGCCAATCAGAGTGTAGGAAGGACAGAGTAAGAGGTAGAAGCCTCCTTCATGGACACACTAGTAAAAAGATGTTTCCTTGAATGCACTCAGAGGTTGGCTGGATCTGTTGAATTTTATGGAGAAAAACTTTATGGAGCCTGATGACACCTCTATGTTCAAGGAGAGGTCAGTACGGTTTGGTTCATAACCCAGGGGAATCCCTTCAGTATCTCTGCTTCTCACTATATCATGACAACAAAGTGCAAATTGACTTACAAGACTTCCCTGAAATTGTCCAGAGAGAGATGGAAGAGAAGATTATAGCACACACCAGGTGGCCAGCCTTACTCAAAACTTAATCTTTCTCCATCAGGCAGTTTTAATTCCCTACCAAATTTGAACCTCCCCTTTCAAAAAACCTCTTCAACTGTCCAGAGTCACAATGACTCCCTTCATAACTTCCTTGTTATCTCTCAAGCACAGCCTTGTGGGGGATGGAGACATTCTCAGTTCATTTGCCACTAGTTCAGAGATATAGAAATATTTGAAACACATACATTCATGGCAAACGGTCAAACTTAACACATTCTGGGCTCATGCTCTCTGATTGTGGAATTCCAGAAGCCCGCATCTTCTGGATTGGTTGCCTGGCACCCAATTATCTATTGCCTTGCTCCTTCCTGTGTAGTGTTGTTGCCGCACATGGGTCAGAAGTGCCTTGAGGTTACCATTCTTCACCTCTTTGCACTTCCTCGGGGTCTTATTTACACTCTGATAAATACATTTGTTGATATACCAAAGCAGCGTTGAAAAACACCCCTGTCTAAAGGTGATATTAAAGGGTATGAGGCACAGGAAGGGCACACATACTATATGACTTCCAACCAGAAGATGGGAAGATGAGTACCTTGTCCAAATACGCCCTCTCCAACAATGAGACAGACCTCTTTCTGCATAGCTAAGCACTGATATTCACTTGCTTTGAGACTGGCCACGCAATCCAGAGAATAAATAATGGTAATGACTATAACAGAGGCTAACGTTAGTGAGTGTGTATGGTACGCTAGACTCTGCTTGAAGGGCTTTGTGTGTATTAGCCGACTCAGTCTTCTCCCTACCTGGGCCAGGCACATGTTGCTCTGCTACAGACACACAACCAGCCAGTCAGGAGGCTGTACTTCAGACTCACGCCTCCTCAGAGCCCTACACGTTCACTCATTGTGCTATGGCACGAGAAGCAAACTCTGCCTTCCACAAGCTTCCAGGCTAGTTGAAGAAAAGGAACTGCTGAGCACAGAACTTTCAGAAGCTAGGCAGACAGTTTGGATGCCAGACCCGTGTGAGGGATGTGTTACAGAAGCATTGTAAGTAGACTGCCAGAAAGCCTGTTCAGGTACAGATAGAGGCTTCCACGGAGATTTGGAAATTACAGGGTTGCTGTCTGGGAAGGCGGGTGCAGCAAGTAACAAGGAGCCACAACATTCAAGACCAAAAATAAAACCGAGGGAAACTTCTAGGACATAAATCTGCCCTAGACAGGTGAGGCGGGGGAGAAGAAAGGGCACATCCATTTTCAGGCCTGCACAGGTGCCTCTGACTCAAAGTCAATAATTGTTCAAGGACAAGGGCAATGATGAATGATTGGGAGATGACCTGTATGTCCAGACAAGATGGGTGGTACTGGGCACAATATAGAATGATCCCAACGTCAAAGAGATGAGACAGGCCCCCATCTTTGGAGGCGGGGGACTGCAAACTGAATGGTACATATACCCTACTTCCCACCCCTCACACACATCAGTAGATGAGGAGGGCAGTGGATCCTGAGCTCAAATGTGAAGGCTGAGGCAAAAGTGGTTAGGCTTCTATGTTCTGGAAGAGATGAGGTGTAATTCGAAAGGGATACCCTGCCTGCCCTTTGCTCTCTAACCTTTGTATGTACTTGTAGGAAAAGTATAATGTTAGACTTACTAAAAACACTCTCCATGTGCCAGATAGGGCTGAACAAGCCCATACTGGGGATACCCCTAAACTAAGTACACACTGGACCCAGGATAAGCTGAGTCTTTGCAGCTCTGCCACCCAGGTCTTTGTCTGCAATGTTGCACACAAAGCCATCCATTTAGCAGACCAATAGCAAATAGTTAAGTGAAAAGTAATATAAATCTACACCGAAGTCAACTGAGAACATTGAAGCGAAGTCCATCTATGCTTCTCAACAAAGTTCCTCAAAACACCGTCCTGAATCACATCCTGTAGCTGCCCGAACATATCCCAGGACCCTTCCTTTCAATCTTCCCTCCGATATTATGGAATCTAGCCCATAAAATCCTCCTCTTTTCTCTGGTATTTTCTCTTTCCTATAACTGTCTGCCTTTTCCAGTGTCCTCCAGGCTAGTGGTATCATCTTGCCCAGTTCCTGACCATTCCCATTCACTGATACCAGTTATTAAGGCCCAGAAGCCAAGGCTCCAACAGGTTCTCCTTTGGAGTGGAGGGAGAATACCAGAACTATGAAGCACATTTCTATGATCTAGGGATTCTCTTTTCTTTCTAAGATTAACCACCCCTTTCCTGTTTTATGAGTAGAAATTATTTTAGTTCTACCCAAATCCTTAAGGTAACTTAGCCTTGAAGCACAGCTAATTCTGCCTGCTACACCCTAGCTCAATAATTCCCCAAATCTCAGACTCTTACGGAGAGCTCATTAAAAAGCACAGATTCCTGGGCCTCTCTCCAGACCTGCTGAGTCAGAATGTGGTGGACACATTCAAGAAATCTGTGTTTTTAACAAGCTCACCAGGTAATTCTGATAACATGTTCATTTGAGAATCTATTCTTACCTAATTAATAAAGGTCTGAACTGGCTTCATTTGTACATAAGCCTCATTTCTGTAAGAGAGATTAAGAGACCATGTAGCTGACCTCTGGGACGTGAAAATGTGGGGATCCAGGGAATATAGGCATCAGCAGGGTTGGGACCCAACTATTTCACACATTCTGCCCACATCTCTATGGTTTCTTGTAAATTGTTAGTGGCAATCTAACAGATTAGCAGTAAGCAAAGTTACATTTTGTTTATTGCCATAACTCAGAAAAAGCTATTGGTTCTAACTAAATGTCTGTTTTTATGTTCTGTCACTTCCAGGCACAAAAGTACCTTGAACAAATCCCAAGGCATACGGAAATGGGCCTTGTTCTCTAGGACTCTGCAGCATTGAAAATGAAGCTAAGCAGACTTTATTACATCCTACAATTCTGCAACCTTTTGCAAAGCATTTTATTCCACTTGTGGAAGCCATTGGGGTTATGTTTCAATCACCGTGACTGACAGGCTGACTTCAAAACAACAGCATCGACAGCCCTTCCACACTTCCTGAGCTATGTACTTAGAATAGAACCTTTTCTAAATTGTCCCTTGGCCTGGATGGAAATAAAATGGTGGTTAAAATATTTATCTTGTGTGTTGGGTAACTTAAAAATTGATATTTTGGGGCCTCTGAAAGGCGTAACTGAGAAAGTCGATCTTTTAGAACTACCATGCCTCCTGTAACCAAAGGTTTGTTAAAGTGGAGATAAGATTTAGAGAGTTTCCATTTTGGTAGTGAACAAAACAGAACAAGAAATGCGTATCTTTCCTTGGTTGTATTCTCTTCCTGCCTTGAGTGAAGAGAGGCAGAGCTGAAATAGCTTAGGATGGCAAAATGAGCTTCGGTAAACTAATAAACATGTAATGAGGTGATCAGACATGTGGGACTGGCTATTTGAGTGATAGGGATGTAACAAAAGGGAATGGACAAGCTCTTAATGTTGGTTGAGGAAGAACACCTCTCACCCATAATAGTCAATTTCTTTAAGGAAAGATGACAGAAGGGCATTCTTTCTTTCCTCTGGTAGATTAATAAAGGGGAGATTCAGGTTTATAGAGAAAAATAAAATACATCAATGGCACTGCTATATAGAACCATAGAAAGCCTCCTTGAGAATATCTTGGCCTACGGGCTACTACCTGACCCCACTGCCATCATTGATATATGGCATATTAGTTTGTTGCATATGAGTCCTGTAACAAATTACCACACACTGGGTGGCTTCAAACAATGGAAATGTGTTCCTTCATAGTTGTGGAGGTCCAGAGTCCAAAATCCAGTGAGGCCTGCTCCCTTCAGGCTCTCTGGGGAAATCTCTCCTAGCTGCTGGTGGCTGCTGGCAAAACTTGGGAGTTCCTTGACATCATCCCAATCTCTGCCTCTGTCTTCATCTTCTTCCTCTTCTCTGTGTCTCCTTTGTGTATCTCTTATAAAGACTCTTGTCCCTGGATTAAAGGGCCCACTCAAATAATCCAGAATTATATTCTCATGTCTTAATATCCTTAGCTCAATTATATCTGCAAAGGCACTTTTTCAAAATAAGAAAGCATTTATAGGTTCCAGGGATTTGACATGGACATATCTTATGGCGAGAGGGCGCCATCCAACCCATTCTTTAGGACATTTGGTCTTTGACTGTTTCTTATACAGTACACACCATTAGACTGAGTATGACAATCACATCTTCTTTCAAATCTTCTTATATGTCTTTACCAAAGCCCTATTTATTGACAGTAATTTGGCAATGTCTTCATGAGACAAAGCCACTCATTCACAAACCTAATCTGAGATGCTTCTTTCTTAGCTGAAGGGGAAAAGCACTGCAATCTGAACAGGATGTGTTCAAAAGATAAAATACCAGTTAGGGAAGATGGCAAGTACTGGTGATATCCCCAAGCTCAAGGGTTGATTTTGTGGTCCAAAAGAGAGGCTTACAAATTCCAAACCTTCTTATCCTCAGAAGGTCAGACACCAATTCCATCTCGATTTTAATAGCAAATGTCACCAGAAGGCCTGGACCTTGCCTTTGGGGCTAATTCCACATTTTACTCATTAGCTTTCAATGAAAGACATGAATAAACATGTAGTCACTGATGAAATAGTTGAGTCATACTGTAAGCCTAATAAGAGCTTTGCTTTCCATTTTGTCTATCCAGTTAAAACCCTAGAGGAGCCTCATCTCTGCCTTTCCTCCCATGAATTTCCTCAGTTCAGCATCTTCCTGTAACTCTGCCATGGTTTGGAGGCTCTGGAGGCTGGGGGTGTAGGAAGCCAGCCCTAAAGCTCTATTTCCATGCTAGTCCCATGAAACTATGCCTGGTTGAAAGGCATGATAGCCCAATAAGAACTGTTTCCAGTGCCTTTTAAGAGATGTTTCAAGAACTAACAAAGCCTACTGATACCAATATGGGAAAAACCAACTATTATCGCATTTGCTTAAGTGGGTCTGGTCTGTATGTAGAGAATTCAAAATGCAAGAACAATGTCCCTAGAAGTAGCCTTCTTTTTCTTTCTCATTTCTTCTTGTGCACAAACACCCACTAGGTTGTTTCTTTTTTGCTCAAGAGCTGGGTAAATGCTAATTTTATGGTTAACAATGGGTAACTACATGCATATAGGAGTCAATTTCCATTATGCTTCTCAGACAAGAGCACAAAGGCACTCTCTGTATTGATACCATTCTGGAGGAAAATGTCCCCTATGTGTCTGTGTGCTCACTTTTCAAACTCTAGGCCCACTCCTTATCTTTACGGTTCCATCTACAATCAAATACCAAGTTGCAGAAGATAATGACACTCTTTTTGGCAAGAAGCTTGAAAGGAACATTCCTCATGATTATCTCCATTAAACTTAACCCAAGGTTACAACACTCCTCAAACTCCATCAATTCTTTGTTTGTTTTTAGAGAGAGAGAAAGAAAGAAAGTAGGGAAAGAGGCAGAGAGAGAGAGAGAGAGAGAAAGAGAGAGAGAGAGGGAGAAGGAGAGGGAGAGAGAGAATCCCAAGCAGGCTCCACACTGATGTGGGACTCAATCCCATGACCCTGGGATCACTACCTGAGCCAAAATCAAGATTTGGATGCTCAACCTACTGAGCCACCCAGGCATCCCATAATCCCATCAATTGTTTCAGACAGTGAGAAAGAGCTGTGTGTCTCATAAAACATAAACCACTTCCATCCATCCCTCTCTGTATCCAAGCTTGAAACTCAGTACCTACTTCTTCCAGTGGTCTACAGCTATTGGGTATCATTGCCCAAGAGACTGGTGAAAGAAAGAAACTTTTCTTGTGTATTTATTGTAGATACATTTTCAAATGTTATTTTACTTAACTCATACAAGATCCCTGTACAATATATGTGAAAATTTGGTTCAGAAAGTTTAGGTAACTTGATCAAGGTCACAAAGTTGACAACAGGTCAGTTTGGGATCAACTGAGGTCTTATTTCTAAAACCTATGCTTTTTGGAGAATCATCAATAGTGGAGAGCTGTCATCAAATTTAATAAATACCATTCCCAGTTTCTATCCTGAACTATCAAGTTGGTACACTGGTCCTTTGTACTGATGTTCAAAGGCAAAGGGATAGTTAAGGAAAGGCAGGGAATATTTAAACATTCTCAAGGTGAGAGCATCCCTTTAATCATGTAAATGAAAGCAACTAATGACATTTCTATAACTTAATAATATACAGGAAGAGTATCACAAAAAATGCTTACTCTGACTGTGAGGCAAATATGTTAACCAAAAGGTTAATGATTACCTATCCTAGAAAGAGAATTACATGTAAAAGTAATTCACATGTAATTACTTACAAGGATTGAAACCCCATCAGTCTTACTTGCAATAACCACCACCACCAACTCTCAAGCATGGTCACGCACTTGCAGTTCATTTCATTTCTGAAAACATCTTGACCATGTATGCCCTGCACCAAATTGAAGGCTGTGGGTCCAGCGGACAAAAGTGAGATAGCTCCTTAAGGTATCACTGGAAAGGGGAGTAACTGTGGATTGTAAAGGGAAGAGGAATAGGAAGAGAAGGACTGTTTTCAGCAAGAATACGGACCCAGTTTTAGATGCCTAGAAGATGGTTTTCTGAATCCAGTCATCTTCTTCCGCCTCCTCTTCCTCATGAGTTACTCCTGGCAGAATATCTATATACTGAGCATTATGTCAGGCATTTTCAAAGCACAGTTTGATTTAAGCCTCACAATAATCAACCCATCTTCCTTCCTTCATTCCTTCCTTCCTTGCTTGCTTCCTTGCTTGCTTCCTTGCTTGCTTCCTTCCTTCCTTCCTTCCTTCCTTCCTTCCTTTCTTCCTTCCGCTTTTTCTTTTAAACATGTATTTATCCAACCACTACTGTGTGCCAAGTATCCTATGTGCTAGTTGCCCAATGCTTAACAAAAACATACTGTTCTCCTTCTATAGATGGGAAACCTGCAGTTCAGAGTGAGTGAGTTGCTTAAGGTCATACACTGGTAAGAACACATGTTCCCATACTAACGCCTGGAGCTCTTTCCCATAAGCCAAGCTGTTTCTCAGAAGACAGGACAAGACGACACAGCTGATGCCCTATGGCTAATTCCTGGTTTTCCCTACAAACCAGGCCTAATAAACACACATACTTTTTCCAGATCAAAATTATCTGGAGAAAACCAATCTAGACCACTAAGGTTCAGTCTTTGTCAATCCAGTGAGCATTTACTAAGTACCTTCCGTGTGTCCATCCTGGGGAAGGCCTCTGAGAAAAACTGAGGTATTTCTATGTTCTTTATGTTACCCTTGAGATGCCCCTACTGTCCTCTACCATCTCTGCAATATAGCAGCATTTTGGCCACTCTCTGAGCATTCTGTCTAGTCACCTTGGTCACAGGTGAACATCTTCCTATCCCATGCCATTCCTAAAGCAGAATCTGAAATAATTCTCTCAGATTCCCAATGACACCCTCCCCCCCCCCAGGCTGCTGGTTCAAGGTTACATAGTCTTCCCACCAGGTTGCTCAGCTCTCATTCCTCCACTGTTTTTATTTTCTTTCCTGCCCCTCCCCCCTTTTCTTCCTTCTGCTGGAAGGTAGGCCCACAAAAATAAGTCCATAACCTTGAGAGAGAGCCTAAAGCAGAAGTTCTCCATTGCTACCAGTGGGAAGGTTTGTTAAAATGGACTGCAAGGCTGTACCTCCAGAGTTTCAAATTCAGGAGATCAGGAGCAAAACCTGACAGGGTGATGCTGGCACTAGGGTGTCAGGGCCCACACTTTGAAAACCACTAGCTTTGAAAGGGATGATTTTTTTTTCTATATTTAAACAGAATTTGTTCCCAGTACAGAAAGAATCCAGCTTGTTTTCCAGGCCCTGAATTTCACAGATCTCACTCTACAGGTAATGAAATGCAGGTTAAATCCAATCGGTCCACTCAAGCATCTCCAGTAGGTTTCTGGAGTTATTTAACACCGTAGAAGACTTCTTGTCGGGGCTAATTAAGTGATTAGTTTAGATCGATAGATGAACAAAGGGAAAGTGGGGCAGCTATAGCTCACTACCAACTTAATAAAATCGTGCTAACTTCAGCCACAAGAAGCAGCATGGGTTTAAAATCAGGCTTAGCTGCTGAAGAAGTCAATGTTTCTATCTTATGTGAAAAGAGGCTCACCCATGCTATAAGTAGAATATGGCTATTCAAAAAGACTGTTACAAATCGGGTGACTTTGTTTGACTTGGTGTCAAATGACTCCACCAGAAGGCAAAGGTGCTATTTCGAATGACTGACATTCATATCTGCCTCCCACGACTGTGGATATCAAGCATCTCCAGTGACTTGGTTGATGGGCAGACACCTGCACTCAAAAATCCATTGTGGTTGTGCTTCCAGTCAAAATGAAGTAAGGTACAAAAGCCACATACCTACAGCTTCAGAAGTTTGCACTAGCTTACCTGTCTCACATTTTCAGAAGACAACGGAAGGGAGCCTGCATTGATTGTGCATCAGCCATGTATCTTTTGGGGCAGATCGTACTAGCTCGATTTTACCAACAAGGGAAATGAGGCTCAGAAACAATATTACCTAAGGTGGTGGCAAGGATAGCCACAATAATAATACCACCTGACATTTATTGGACACTTACCGGGAGATAACGTTCCAGGCATTTTTTTTCTAGGTACTCTATATTGTTATTTCAATCAATCTGCATAACAACCCTGTGAGTAAATCTATCATTATCCCATTTTACAGATAGGAAAATTGCAGGACAAGGATGTGTGGTCACCCAGCTAGTAAGTGCCAGAGCTCAGAGTTGAACCCCGATGGTGTGAATACAGAATCTGTGATGATACTTTTGTGGCTGAGATGTAAACCCCAAAAGACCAAACTCTGAAGTTTCATCTCTTTGCAGCCCTGACTCTTCCTGGGAAGAGAGCCTTGTAGACTTCTTTCACTCGCAAAGACTAAAGCCAAAACATGCCCTGTTACCATCTCTTTATCCCTCTGGTGAATTTGGTCTTCTGCATGCAGAAGTCTGCATGCAGACTCTCACAGACTGATACATGGAGCCATCAGACTTCATGAGAAGTCTCCACCTCAGAAGTAAGCCCAAAAGAGGGATAGTATGTCATTGCACCGAGCGCAATTTTCCCAAACTTTAGCTCTTGGCAAACTTCCCAGCCTTCCATGTGTTTGCCATAACTATATGCCTGTGTTATTAATATATTTTATTTTACCTAACTCTCATTTTTACTTACATTTGTTCAAGGAAACTTAAAATTACTGCAGCAAATGGAAAACCAGTATCCCTTGCCATAAACAGAAGCTAACTATAAGGATGAATACAAGCTATTAAATTCTAACTAGGTCCTCCGAGCTGCTGAAAGCCCTGCCTCAGATGCCTGCCTTCTCACTTTATTATAAAGGGACATTAGTAAGAGTTAGAGAGGTGTTAAAACACACTATCACCAGACAGAGTCCTGCTCCTTGAGGATTGAAAGAGAAGGTGCAAAGGGAACAACTTTGTGCCTTAGGATTTAATGGGTTTTTTCTGCTGTTTTGTCCATGGGCCTCCAAGAATCCTCACTTGCCCCAACAGTGCTATGCCTCCCACTGGTAGCAACGCAGATCCAGCCCTGTGTGGCCTGGCTGTACCCTGGCCATGCCCTAGAACCACACTGAGTCTTCCCTAATGCTTTCTAATCAACAGGCCCATCTTGAAAGGGGGAAAACTTTCTCAGGTTTGGGTGCCTCAGGGAAACAGGCAAAAATCAAGGAGAGAAAAATGATTATGCTGTCAAAGCAGCAGAAGGGGAACTTTCAACAGTAATAGTGATCATTGAGTTTTTTCTTTGAACAGGAATGCCTTTGATAGTGCTTTCCTCCATTCTCCAGCTATTCTGTTGAAAGAATGAATAAGCAGAAAGAAACAAATGGTGCTTTTGTGTTTTACCAGCATTTGCCATAGAAGAAAAGCAATGACTCAACTTCAAGGGGGAAAATCTAGAGCTCCATATCTATAATCATCTAAAGAAAAAAAAAATTGAGATGAATAGGGAAAGGTATGAAAAGAGAAGTAAATTCAACAAAAAGAATTTGGTGATGCACCCTACAACCCCAATCCCAAGGATCCTGGAACATTCAGAATCTTAAGTAACCTGAGAAAGTTTACTTACAGAGAGAGAGGGAGGTATGGAATCCCAAGCAGGCTCCAGGCTCTGAGCCATCAGCACAGAGCCCAATGTGGGGCTCAAACCCACAAACTGTGAGATCATAACCTGAGCTGAAATCACACACTTAACTGATTGAGCCACGCAGGCACGTGATATAGCCATATTTTTTTTTTTTCGTAAGAAAAAGGCAAACCCAACAAAACTGTCTTTTCATATGGAGCACACAGATACGCCTCTTGACAAGGGTCTTTGTAAGTGATGGTGGTGGTGGTCATTGTTGTGGTGGAGGACTACTTTCTGTGGAGCAAACATGGTCCTTTACTTCCAACAACCAACTAGTCTTCATAACAAGCCAGTGAGAGGAATCCTATTATTCTGGCCACAATATAGACTAGGAAATTGAGGCTGGAGAAGTTAAATAACTTGCCCAAAATTGTAGAGTTAGTTAAGTGACAGAACCAGGCGTGCATCTATGTTTGTTTTGCACCAAAATTCTTGGTCTTAACTACTAAGCTCTGTTGATTCCCTCATGGAAATGAACTAAATATTCATTATCATTTCTGTATAATTATATATAATTAATTTTATGTAATTAAGGCCAACAGAGAAACTAATAGAAGCCAAATCTGTCCCCAAGGCTCTATTGACCCAATGCTAGTTTGCAAAAGATGTAGGAACCGGGTAGCCCTCTCATATTAAAATCTTATTTCTCCTCTCTGTGCATAACACAGGTCAAGTACTAATAAGATCAAGTCAAAGTAGCTGAGATTTATTGAGTACTTATTAGGTGCCAGATCCTATGTTAAACGTCTCCCATGAGTTCTTGCTCTTAATCCTCACAATCTTGTGAGATAGGTGTTGCCTAGGAGAAAACTGAGGCCCAGAAATGCTCAATAAGAGTCTCAGAGTTGTTCAAGGTCACTCCACTTGTGGGGGCAGAACAAAATGGTGACCGGAGCCATCTCTCTGCAGACTGCATAGCCCACACTAAGATCTGGTAGAGCAAGAAGATCTAGGGGCACACGAGTTAGAAACACTGCACTTTCCTTTCCCAAGATTGCAGCGACAGATGAAAGAAACTCATGAAAATGTCCTGGGGACTTAGCATCTATGAGGCTTTTTTTCTAGGCAAGTCATCCAGAGCTAAAGCTAGCTAGATATAGGCTCTATACAAGATTTCCATGCTTTCCACACTGCTGCATGAAAAAGAATACCGTCTTCTTTTAGGGTCCCAGGGAGGCTGTCTGCCTACAACAGGGCTCACTTGTAAGTCAGGGTTGTCGGTGTCTATTACTCAGGAAGGCTGGAGAACAGGGAAATCCAACAGCCTTCCAGAGTTAGTGTTCTGGAAACTTTAAAGTATCCACCCTACATATTTTATATTTCCTGGTCTAGCTTCAATATGCAGGCTTGCATTAAATTTCATTGCTTAATTGTACAGAATGAGAGGCTGTTACACCCTAAGATTGTTCTCAACTGGAATGTGCACAAGATTTGGAGGGAACTTGCTAAAGAAAAGCATAGCCCAGAGCCTTTCCTTGATAATCTCATGGTGTTGATACGGGAAGGTGTCCGGGAAACTTCATCATGGCAAACAACTCCAGTAAGTATTCAGTAAGTACAGGTCGAATCTCAAACTCAGACACTTCCTCCTGCAGCAAATCTTATTTGGCCACCTTCAGCTGACTCTACACCTCAGCAATGCTACTGCCATTGGACCCTTCTAATTTTTTTCCATCTATACCATGAATGATACACAGAAAGAGCAAGCGGGGAAGGGAGGAAACATGCACAAAGTGTGTGTGAAGATGTCTAAATTCTAATGACGTGGGTTAAGCTTCCTGGATCCAGCTATACTTGAAGCCAATAGACCCCTAGTTTTTTTAGTTATGTGAGCTAATAATGCCTTTGGGATTTAAGCTACTAAGCAGGTGATAGGAAAGCAAAGAATGAATCATTCTTTGCTTGTCCCAGTAAAGGAAAATAGATAAATGTGCATAACCCTTGTTAAATAAAATGACTAAATCCCACTCACCCTGCCTATGTGAGGCTGGGCCAGAACCCAGCCTATCTGGCCCTCTGTGTTCTCATCACCACCATTACCATTATTTCAATCGAATTCTGTGGTTTAACTGCCCCAGGCTTCTGTGCCCCAGGGAGCTGTAAGTGAATAGCTGAGGACTGTGGTTCCTCCAGGGTGATCATATCAGAAGTACAGATATTAAAAAAGAAATTGTGTCATGTCACCATGTTTGTGTTTCCAGTACCCACAGCTGATTGACAGGAAAAGCACGGCTGAAGCCAATTCTAAAGTGTCTCACTGGTTTGAGTTTTTATGCCAGAGGCTCTGGAGAAAAAAAGCAAGTGAGTCAATGGAACCAGATGCCTTATTGTAGCCTTGTAGCTTTTCACTGCAGATTAGAACTGGGAATCCAGCAGGGTTCTCTTTACAAGTGTAAAACAGTGAGAGGCTCTTTGTATCTCTTACCATTTCTAAAAAGCTTTTTTTTTTTTTAATGTCTTGCTTTTCTCCTTTGTGTTTTAATATTAGACCCCATGTTCCCTGGGATCTTAGGGGCCTGAATTCCCATTGTAAGCTGACTTTTGTTCCCTGATGCCAAATTGTTCTTTTGGAGACAGAAACAAGATTGAAAGTTGGTCCTTGGTCCCAGAACATTCCCTGCCTGCTGTGAGGAGGCTCAGTTACTACACACAGACATAGGTTGACTCTCCCTGGAGTCAGCACAGCATCTCCGAAGGACCTGAGGCCACCGTCCATCAGCTCTCTTAGTGCCACACTCTGTGTTCCAGGTTTCACACTCATTCTCTCATTTTATTTTCTCAACTATCCTCTTAGGGTGCCCTTCAGCCCATTAAATAGATGAGGAAAACCAAGCTCATGGACCTTAAGTGATTTCTCCAAGACAACATAGTGACCAAGTAACAGAGACTAAATGCAAGCCCAGCTCTATGGGACTCAAAATTTGAGATCACCAAAGATTTTAGATAAGGAAAAAGGAGCAAGCATTTAGGAACAGGGGTCAGCAAACTATGGGGCGCAGGGTGATGAATCTGGATATCAACTTTTTTTGTAAAAGGTTTTTACAAATGGCCACACCTGTCATTCACATATTTTCTATGGCACGGTCACTCTATACCAGAGGTGAGTTGTAACAAAGAACTCACAGCTGGCATAGCTAAAAATACCTACTATGTGCCCTTAAAGGAAAATGTCTGTCCACCCTTAGTTTAGAAATTTGAACTTGGCAATCAGTTTAAGAGAAACAGACATTTCCCTTTGTCTGTTATGTTTTCTACTTTTCTCATTTGATATCTGGGCATTCAAGGCACAGGGGCCTCAGTGAAGCAGCAATGAGGATGGAGTCAAGTAATGCATTTTAAGCACCTAGCATAGTGGTTGGTGTTTAGTAAGTTCCTTTATCAAGGAAAGATAGCCAGTTACTTGCCCCACAAGACTACAGAACACCCCACCACAGTGGGAGGATGTGCTAATTCACCTGAGAGGAAGCCTTGGTTGTGGGGTGGAAAGCTCTCAAGCCAGCTTTTCTGGAAGGCTTGCAAGCTCTCAAGCCAGCTTTTCTGGAAGACTTGAGGTTCTGGTAACCAGCCCCATAAGGGCAGCTCAACCCCTTCCCTGTCAAACCCTACAGAGTGTCTGATCTCTGGAGTTGGGCTCTGAGGATGAATGTCTAAGAATCGAGGTCAATCTAAATTGTTCTTCATAAAGGACATTGTTTTTTGTGTTTCTTTTTCCTTCCTTCAGCCCAACATGAAAGATGGCAGTAGAAGAAAAATGAAATGGCTCACCCAGGAGTCTATTATCTCATTGATCCACATGTATAACCTCTCCTAACACCAATGAAAGCAGAGCAAATAGATAATTTTCTTCATTGCAAAGGTCAAAAGTAACCTTGCTTATCCCCTATATTTTAAAGTTATCAGTGATGGTTAAACTTATGTCTGAGCTGAGTGGGTCTTGCTGAATACATTTTTATGCCAGCTTCCATTTCTTCTTAAAACATGAAGACTGTCTCAAAAGAAACCACAGGGTTCCAGTTGGCCTCATTGGAACCCACACAGGGGCTTTTTGTGATTATGCTAATGAGAAATCACAGTGATATTTCTCTCAATACAGCCCAGGGTTTTATCCCACTGAAAATTAGATCACATTAATATTGTGTATGCACAATGCAACATCGGAGATAATCCAAAGTCACAGGGAATAAACTCACTATGTAAATGTGTTCTCTTCCCCAACACCATCACCCGTTAGTTTTCTACACCAAGTTGTTCTAGCCAAGAGAAGAAATTGTGAGCTCAGTGATATATTAAATGCTTAACTCAACTTCATTAACTAGAGCTAAATGCTAACATGCATGGTACCAGCTTCTAGCACAAATTAGCATCCATAATAAAGCATACAATTAGCCACATACCCAAATGTTCTCCATGATGAAGAAGTCCCTAAGAGCCCCCAGCTGCTCTTTGATTTTCCTGAGATGGGTCTGTGGTAGCAGCCTGGTTCCCACTAAAATCTTGTCCATCAGCCAAACAGGCATCTGAATTCACAGGATCTGGACAAAGTCATCCAAAGTCAATAATGGAAGGGCAAGGAGAGTTCTCTACTTTCCTGGCATAGGAAGGTCCACAGGGAGTTAAGCTCTAAGTCAGGGTAGAGGCGGAAATAAAATGCAAAGTTCTCCTGGTCACCTGCCACTCAAGCTCTGCTCAGTAAACACCAAGAGCCTTTGGTAAAATCAGTATGAGCACTGATGTCTCCAGAAATGCCCATCCTCATCATAACCCCTGCATCTGGGTGGCTGGCCACTTACAAAAGATTCGCAACTCTGCCTCCAACCCTCACTGAGAGAGGGTAAAGGATCTGGCTTGAAGGGCAGCGGAAAGTGCAATCTCAAAATGTGCCACTTTGGCATGCGGAGCTGCAAGCAATCCAGACCCAGCAGAGCCAGGCAAAGCTTTTTACCTCCTCCTTATCTGCCCAAGAAAATTTAAGTTAGGGGCCTATGCTGAGAAGAGAGCTATTTCCAGAGAGAACTTTTATACCTGAGAGACTTACATGCATGGCAGGGGTACCTTGGTTTACTTAACATCCTCTCCTCTCACCTTTCTGTGAATTGCCTTCTTCTCTTTAAAGCCCCAGACCCCTATCCCTTTCCATAGATCAGGATGGTATATAGCCCAGGATGAGTCTCATATCTTTGGGGGTCTGCCATACATATATATACAACTAAGTTCGTTTTTCTTATGTTAATCTGTCTTTTCATTATGGGATGGGGGAGGATCTCAGCCAAGAACCCAGAAGAGTAGAGGGGAAATTAATTTTCCTCCCCTAAAGCCTAAAAATGCATAAGAGACAAAGATTGCATTTGAGCCTAAAACTCTAGATTTGATTCACTTCAGATCAAACCTTCATTGAGCATCTATTCTGTAAGCTAGCATTTAGGGATCCCTCCCACACCAAGTCCATCACCTTGCTTAGTGCATCTCTAGACTCATAGTCTCATAGTCCATCCCCCTATCTTTCTACCTATCTCTCTGCTCTTGCTCCTCTACCATTGCTCTAGCTCAAACCACCATCAACACCGGTCTGATTTTGGGGATGATCTCCCAGCCCCTCCTCCTGGCTTCCGTGCTCTAATTTATCCTCCACGTGAATCACATTTCACTGAAAGGTGTCAGCCAGAGCCCATTATTTTCCACTTAAAATATTTTAATCATTCCTGATGTACATAAAATAAAACCCAAATGCCTATCCCTGGTCTATACACTTCTCCAGGGTTTTGCCTCTTCCCGCCTCTCTGACACTTGCTCTCCTCTTTCCTTGCCAGGCTCCCCTTTTACTAGATAGCTTTTCCTTCTTCTAATACCAAATTCACCAAGTTCTCTCCTGCCCCAGTGCCCTTCCATTTTCTATTTTCCTCTGTCTGGAATGTTATTCTCCTGATTCCAGTCTTAGGTGGTTTTCTCTCAAGGTTAAGTCTCAGCTTTAATACTGTCTCCGCCAAGAGATTTTCCATGCCCACAGTCAATGAGGCTCCTCTACAGTGCTGGCACCATTACCCTCTTGTTTATTTCATTCCTTCTTTTTTATCACATCCAGAGAGTACTACACGTGTTTAGTCTATCTCCATCACTAGAAAGCAAGAAGCTTCATGAGGGCAAGGAATGAATTCTCTTATTGATTCTATATGCCCAGCACTTAGCAAAGAGGCACATAGTAAATTCTGAATAAGAATATACTGACTGAGGTGCCTGGGTGACTCAGTTGGTTAAGTGTCCAACTCTTGGTTTCAGCTCAGGTCATGATCTTGTCGTTTTTGAGTCTGATCTCTGTATCAGGCTTTGTGCTGACAGCATGGAGCCTGCTTGGGATTCTTCTCTCTCTCTCCATCTCTCTCTCTCCAGAATAAACATTAAAAAAGCACTAGTCTTAAAAATATGTATATATATTTAATATATTATACACACACACACACTGATTGGATAAACAAATAACTAACAGCAGTACGGCCTTTGCATTCACCCTCCACACCTGCCTTTGTACATTAAGTGGGACACAAACTTGGAGCACAGGACATCTTAAAGGACAGAGCAACTGCACAACTGAACAACAACAACAAAATGTCTTTAGAATAACAAGTATTCCCATGTGTTTCCCCCCAGGACTGAAAAGCTACACCAATGCATCCAAACTAATGATATATTCCTAAAATAGACAAGCTTCTATGTAATGGAAGACATTCTATAACCATTCTTTACTTGCTAAGAAAACGTCAAGAATCCCTAATGAAATAGGCAGACCAAGAGTAGAGGCTGACAGAGGGAACATGTGAGGGTATAAAAAGATGTGATCTTTATGGGAAAGGTAGTTCTAAAATCTGTGTGTGGGCTTATCCAAAAGACAGACCATGTGTGAATATCTGGAACTATTTTAAGAAGTATCCCCAGAGGTCCCATTCATGGACTCTGCTGAATGAAATCCTTTCTAGGCTAAAAGGAATCTACAGAAAAGGCTCTTTAAAAAAAAAAAAAAAAATTTCTGGTCTGGCTGCAGTCTTTTCTTCAGCTGAATGCACAGGCCTCCAGAGCTTATCATTCCAGGTTTTAGGTCCAGGGACCTGAAAATCCTCCACCCTATGACACAAAGTCAATCCAGAGCTTTGCTTCCTGGTCTTTCACTGAAGCCACACTCAATAGTAGAATGCATTTTGTTCAGTTGAGAGACCAACCCCAAGCAGCATCCTTCACTCTCAACCAGTTTGAAATCACTTTGAAAAAAATCCCTCAAGTACCAGATAGGATGCCCTGTCCTTTTTTTCCTATGGTCAACATTTCCTAAACTTTGACAAGCTCCCAATGGGAAGAGGCCTCACTCAAGACTCATCAGACTGGCTCTGGCTTAGTCACAGTCTGCAGCAGAGATGTGAGAAAATGCAGCCAGTAAAAGGAGAATTTGAAAAGATTCTGGCAAAAGTCTCTAATAGTGAGAGCAGTAACTCTGACAGGTGTTTAAAATCCAACAGAATATTTTGAGTTCTAAGATTTCCAGAAGAGTATCCATATGATGTAGTTATTGAATCGCGTATTTGTGTGTGATGTGCTGTGGGCTTTTTATAAGTATTTATTTTAAGCCTGTTTCCCTTCACATTGCAAATAAATACATAACACCAGCTTGTGAGCATCAGGAGGGCTCCATGGATAATGAGGTATCGATTTCTCTGTATAGGGATGTTCCTTAGGACAAGGCCGAGAAACTAACCTCTGCTTACTTGGAGATTTGCATACAGCCTTCAAGGTAAGAAGGTAAAATTATTTTCTCAAAACATTATTTGGCTACTGTGCAATAAGAAGTGCTTTAAAGCTCCCATGCCTCCCCTTGTAGTGAACTGATTTTCCATGGGAAGTTGGTCTCCTGTGTATGATAAGTAGGTCTGAGGAAACCACTGAATATATTCATTTAAAATAGTCTCTCTGCACTGATGGCTAAGAAATTTCCATGGGAGTGTTGCACTTGACTGCTCTGCATAATTGAACACTGTGTCTGCAAATAAGACTAATAACCATAGTTGTTCAAATGATTACCATATCATAGATCTTAATAGTCTACCGAAAATGCTTCTGACGGTAATGCTTTTTTCACTATCAGCTAACCTCGCACTGACAGTGTCCATACAGATGGAATGGCCACTCACTTCTCTCTTGGACATTTGCCTGCTCACTCACTTCTGTTCTTGGCCAAATTTCTCCACCTATAAAATGTGGAAATTGAACTAGATGATCCCTGAGGTTCTTGAAAGATCTGACACTCTTTCCGGGTTTGGAAGCATATAAACGTACTGTTTCAGATACGTGACATATATTGAAGAGCAGAGACTCGTGATGGTCACACAGCTGGTAGGAGATGGAGCTGCCATTCTGATTGCCCTCAAAGCCTTCAGTCCTAACCAGTATTTTTCTTTGGGCAAAGTAGAGACCACAGCCATTCACTGCGTGACTTGGCAGAACCATCCAGAAGGCTTAAAGAAAAATGAGCACTTCCTTCAGTTAGCTGGGCAAGTCATATCCTATTTTACGGTAGCATTAAATATGGAGCTCCAGAAACCAGGATCAGATATTTGGCTCCTGTATTAGCTGATGGAATTTTCTGTACAGTTCAGTTGAACAGTCTTCTGACTACACATTTGCAAAATAAAGATGGGTTTGGTGGCATCCTCGGATTTGGGGGAGACAGAGTCAATAACCTGATACAACTCCTTAATAAAATCAAACACATACACATGTGTGTGAATGAATACGGCTGACAGCATCAACTTAGTACAGGACATTCAGGGAGGGACTTATATTTTTAGTGAACTTAATTCACACCATCTTCATGAAATGTGATGCCCAGTGGACACAAGCGAACGATTTCAACTGCTTGTCTTGGTCCTGAAACAAGTCTCCAGTCACCAAGGCTTTTCCAGCAACCTGACAAATCCATACCCTCTTCCTCAGGGCCACAGATCCTGGAGGAGGCTGGACTGAGAGTTCTGTAGGCAGAACGTGCCAGCTAGAAAGCAAGACGTGGGATTGCTCCTGGGGCGTGGGCTGCACTCTAGTTGCCTCCAATTCGTGACCTCTGCAGCTATGCTGCTGCTGCTTCTTCTGCTTGGCAAGCCCAAAACTGAGTGAGGAAGAACTTGAGCTCTAGAGTCTGTACCCAAATCACGGCTTCTCGACCTCTCTTGTTTGGGAGACCCTTGTCTAAGCCTCACTTTTCTCCTTTGCAAAATGAGGTTAAATATTAGTATCAGCCTCAAAGGGCAGTTACGAAGATGAATTAAGATTAGGAATAGCGGGGCGCCTGGGTGGCTTAGTCGGTTAAGCGTCTGACTTTCGCTTAGGTCATGATCTCATGGTTCGTGGGTTCGAGCCCCGCATCGGGCTCTGTGCTGACTGCCAGCTCAGAGCCTGGAGCCTGTTCAGTCTGTTTCTCCCTCTCTCTCTGACCCTCCCCTGCTCACGCTGTCTCTCTCTCTCTCTCCTAGAAATTAAAAAAAAAAAAAAAAAAAAAAGATTAGGAATAGCATACAGGGGCAATTCCATCCTTGGCAAATGACATGAACGGTATGAGTTTCCTACAGCTGGTGTAACAAATTACCATACACCTGGTGGATTAAAACAGCACCAATTTATTATTTTACAGTTCTGTGGGTCAGAAGTCTGAAATCGATCAGTTTCAGTGTGTTAAAATCAAGGTCTCAGCAGGCCGGCATTCCTCCTGGAGGTTCAAGGGAGAATCTGTTTCCTGGTCTTTCCCCAGCTTCTAAGGACCAGTGGTATTGGCCTCCTGGTCCCTTCTTCCATCCTCAGAGCTCACCACTCCAACCTCTGCTTCTCTTCTCCCATCTCTCTCTTCTGCCTTTGACTCTTCTGTTCCTTTTTATAATGCCCCCTTGTGATTACATCAGACTCCTTGGATAATCCAGGCTAAACTCCCCACTTCAAGATCCTCAAAATCATCAAGATCTGTCAAGTTTCTCTTACATATAAGGTAACATATTTACAGGTTCTAGGAATTAGGACACGGACATCTTTCAGGGGCCATTATTCAGCCATCCACATGCACAGGAGTATGTTTTTACTGTTAGGCTATTTCCATTTTTCCATTTTTTTCCCTTTCCATTTAGGTTAAACGCACATATACTAGCAAATCTTAAATGTTCAGTTTATGCGTGTTTACATATATGCACCCTTATAAGCCCTCTCAAGGTGAGAACATTTATAGCCCCTTTCCCACCTTCTAAAGGCAACCTTGTGCCCCTCGCCCAGTAAGTATCCACCTCTACTCTTAAGTAACTGATTATGTTCATTGTCATAGATTATTTTTGAAGTACATATGAATGAAATCATACTGCGTGAACTTTTTTATTCAATGCACCATCTGTGAGATTCCATGAGGTTGTGGAGTACAGTGATTTGCTCTTTTGGATGGTCATGTAATTGATGTTATTTTTAACCTGTTCTATATGTCTCTCCAGTCTTAAAGCATAAACATGCATCTAGTTTATCAAGCATCATGTTGAATATCACCTTTTAGAAACGTCCCCTGGTAGCAATAAGACCTCAGTAAGAAACAATATGTCACCACCCCCTATATCACTTGTATCTAATCTGCAGGACTCCATCCACACTTTAGCTCTTAGGAGTCATGCACTGGTCTCATGAACCACTTCACCTGCTCCTGTGGACAGGAATATTAGGCTTTATTTATCTTTGTAAATATCAGCCCTAGAACCATGCTGAGCATGCAGCCACCAGGGCTTGGTAATATCTATGGCTTTATCTCCATGATAACCATTTTCCTCTGAGAAAAGATACATTGCTGTTGCTTATTAATCGAAACCCACATGTGCAAAGCGTGCCCTTTTTCTTTGTGTTTTAGAAGACTTGCTAACAGGAGGTGGCTTGGAAATTTTCCACACGTTCTTTTTCCAACGCTGATCAGAAACAAATGCTGGGAGGCAAGTCTTGTTTGGGGTGGGCAGGATCTCAAACTCTTGCCTTCTATGGGTTTTTTAACCCCAAAGTAGAGTAAGACAGCATAATCAAAAGTCTAAGGGGGTGCCTGGGCAGCTCAGTCAGTTAAGCGTCTAACTTTGACTCCGGTCATGATCTCACAGTGGGTTTGAGTCCCATGTCACACTCTATGCTGACAGCTCAGAGCCTGGAGCCTGCTTTGGTTTCTGTGTCTCCCTCTCTATGTCTCCTCTGTTCATGCTCTGTCCCAAAAATAAAAACATTAATTTTTTTTAAAAAGAGTCTAAGTCCAAGTTTGAGGTTTGAATGCTGATAGCTTTCAAACCCCATTACTCCCCCTTTATGACCTGTTCCATATCTGGGCAAGTCCATGAAGAACCTCAAGACCTGGCAGGAAAGTTCATTCCACTCAAACCCTCATCTTTCGAGGGAACCCTTACCCCAACCCTATCTCTTAAGCACCAAAAAATAAAATCCCCCAAACCACCTGATTCACCCTCCTTCCTCTTGCTTCATTCTGAATCCTTTGGCTGTTTATAAATGATTAATAAACTTTATTTCAGATCTGCTGGTTCCCATATGTCATTTGTCCAAATATCCATAAATTTCTGGGAGAGCCTGCCCTGGGTCCAGCAGGGGATGCTTGGTGCCCAAATAAGACAGAAGACATAACAAGCTCCATTCTCCAGAGTAGCAATAAAAACCTCACCTGAGATGGACATCAGTTATTTTCATATAGTGCACATTCAGTACCCATTTTCTGGAAATGACATTTTTATTATCCTTGGGAATCATTTCTTCTCATTCTCCATCCATGAGTTTGGGGTGGAGCTGAGCCTTCTCCAGTCCCTAGGGCTCCAGGGTAGCCTTGCCCTTACCCTGGCCAATCATTGTACTGTGTCTCCAGGTCAGACTGATTGGTGTAGAGATGGTCTCACGATGCTAACTGATCTAAGAAAATTCAATCCTAGGACTTGTTTGGATTTTGGAGAAGGAAGAGCTCTCTCTGCATTGGGTTTGCTGGCTGGAAGGCTAATCCAAGGCCAGAGTTGCAAGGGCCCAGAGTCCTGAGGGTTCTCTCCTTGGAGTGACACCAATTTAGGTGCAAACGAAGCATAGAAATGGGGGTAGAGAGACTCTTAATCCTCCCAATACTGTGTAGTCCCTGTTTCTAGTCAAACTCAGACCCATTCAAGATTTTATAGTTATGTGAACGAATAAATTCCCATTTCTATTTAAGCCACTGTTAGTTGGATTTCTGTCATGTGTGCCTGGGAACACTTCTGAAGGATACAATCATCCAGGTTTCTATTATCTGAGTCTTTTGTTTCTCCGGATACATTGAGGTCAAATATGCAATGGAAACCATACATTCTTGGTCTCCCTGTAAACACTGAAACCTCCTCTTCTAAAGGTAAAAACAGCAGATGTGTGAGAAATGGCATGACAAATCTTGACTTGAATTGCCACTTTACCAAGACCAGAAAACTCCTAAGTAAATAGTACTAGGTCAACAATTTGCTAGAAATATCAGCTGAATCAGAATGCTAAAATTCCAGCTCATTGGAACATCACTTATCCTGTGCACCACGAGTCTTATGTCAGCAGAAGCTTGTACTGTACTGGAAGAAGCAAAGGCAAACTACAAATGAGCATGATCCCCCAGTTTCTACTCAGTGAAATTTAATTCTTTGGTAATTTCCATTCCATTGATGAAATCAGTAAAGTAAGCTAAGCTGGTGCAAAAGTTCCATTCCATACAACAGCTAAAATCAACTGAATGTTATGGTAGGAAGGATAATGTCCCCCAGAAATGTCCAGGGGCTAATCCCCGAAACCTATAAATATGTTATATTATGTGACAGGGGAGAATAAAGTTTGAAAACGGACTTGAGGTTGCTAATTAGTTGACCTTAAGATAGGGAGGCTATGCTTGGTTATACAGATGTACCTAATGTGATCACAAAGGTCCTGATAAGTGGAGAGGGAGGCAGGAGAGGAGGTCAGAGTATCATAGTATGAGATGAACTCCACCCATTATTGCTGGCTTTGAGGAATGATGTAAGAGGACCACTAGCCAAGGAATACAAGCGGCTTCTAAAAGTTGGAAATGACAACAAAACAGATTCTCCCATAGAGGTTCTGTGTTGGTTTTGATAGGCTGCCATAATAAAATTCCACAGACTGGGTGGCATAAACAATAGTAATTTATTTGATCACAGTTTTGGAGACTGGAAATCCAAGATCAAGTTGTCAGCAAGTTTGGTTTTTCCTGAGGCCTCTCTCATTGGTTTGCAGAGACCTTCTTCCTGTGTCCTCACATGGCCTTCCTCTGTGTACACGCATCCCTGGCATCTCTCTGTATGTCCAAATTTCCTCTTTTTAGAGGGACACCAACCTCACTGGATTAGGACCTACTCTAGCAGCTTCATTTTAACATAATCACATCCTTAAAGACCTTATCTCCAAATACAATTACATTCTTAAGTCCTAGAGCTTAGGTCTTCAGTATATGAATTTTGAGGAATACAACTTAGATGACAAGTTTCAAAAGGGAACACAGCCCTTCTAATACCTTGATTCTAGCCCATTGAGACCCATGTCAGACTTCTAGTCTAGAAAACTATGAGATAATGAATGTGTGGTGTTTGAAGCCTCTAAGATTGTGGTCACTTGTGAAGGCAGCCCCAGGACACCAATACATGCATTTACTATGTGCTCAGCACTGTGCTAAGTGCTTTGCCTTTTTAAATTTAAGTTTTGTCTTCTTGTCAGCCTTATGAGAAGATGTCATCGTGATCTCCATGGATGAGGAAACAGAGGCACGGAGATGCGAGGTATCTACTCACTGCCATATTGCTTAGAGTAATGAGGCCTGAATGTGAACTCAGAGGCAACTGATTCCAAAACCCTTGCTGCTCCACCACCATCCCATCCACTGGAAATCTCTAAAGACTCCAAAATTTGTCTTTTCAAGCAGGATGGATAAAGAGTAGTAACAGAGAGTCACAGGATGAGCAGGGACACCTGGTCCCAGCCTCCCATCTTGAAAATGATGAAAAAAAATAATACAGGTCAGGGGGCATCTGGGTGGCTCAGTTGGTTAAGGGTCCAACTCTTGATTTTGGCTCAGGTCATGATCTCACATTTCGTGAGTTTGAGCCCTGTGTGAGACTCTATGCTGACAATGTGGATCCTGCTTGAGATTCTCTCTCGCTCTCTCTCTCTCTCTCTAACTCTCTCTCCGCCTCCCCCTGCCCCATCTGCACGTGCACTCGATCTCTCTGTCTCATAATAAATAAATAAACTAAAAATAAAAAGAAGAAAATGAAGAATAAGTCCAGAGAGATGAAGTGGCCTCTCAAGACCCAGAGCAAGCTCTCTAGAGCCAAAGTGGAGTCTAGGCCGCCTGGCTATCAGCTCAGCACCCCAGCCACTTGTTCTTCTCCAGTGTTATGGACTGTCACCTCATGTCTCCATGGCGTCTCACTGAATTACACTGTGGAGGAAGAAGCTGAGATCCACAGTCACAAAATGGAAAATCCTGGTCTCAACCCTCCTGCCTCATCACAACTCTTACACAATATCTCATTATGAGAACACAAATTGGATTTTCAAACCTATCTTATATTCCTTGGTAAGTCACTTTAGAAATAGGAAGAGCTTTTGAAATTTTTATTTGGCTCTAAAACTTGAGTCCAGAATATAGACAAATAAGACTGTGAAGTGGCTTCATTTCTTTTATTCTATCTAGAAAAATCAACAGTAGCAGAGAGACTTCTGAGCAAAAGACTGCGAATCTGCCACATCAGGCGAAGACTTTCTAGGTGCATCACAAAGGTTCATGCACTTCATGGCTTCTCTGAAACATCCCAGGAGAGAGCTTTTACTTCCCTCCTAAAAACATCTTTCAGTTTCTTTTTTCTTTTTTTTTTTTAATGTTTTATTTATTTCAGAGAGAGAGAGAGAGAGAGAGAGACAGCGTGAGCAGGGGAGGGTCAGAGAGAGAGGGAGATACAGAATCTGAAACAGGCTCCAGGCGCTGAACTGTCAGCACAGAGCCCGATGCGGGGCTCGAACCCACAAACCGTGAGATCATGACCTGAGCTGAAGTCAGACGCTTAACTGACTGAGCCACCCAGGTGCCCCTCTTTCATTTTCATTTGTGGGAAGGGCTGGCCACTTGGCTGGTGAAGCTGGGAACAGGTAACTTCCTTACACAACTGAGTGTTGAAAGGCCATAAATACTCTTAGCTAGTAACAGAGTTTGATTAATAGGATTCCCAACAATTATTGTAATCCTATTATGGTCCAGAGAAGAATTGCTGTCACTTGCACAGCCGTGCCTAGGGGAAATAGCCATGTTTTTAAGTTGGTGAACCTCAGAGTCCTGTGCAATTCATCACTGAGTTTCAGCACCACTGCCCCTTTTTATGACCTGGGGGAGTCTCTGGAGGGGAATTTGCAGGGGATCCTAGTGACCTGGCAGTGGATATTTCTGTGTCATATGTTAGTTGCTCAAATATTGAGAGTGAATATCCCTGAAAGGTCAGCTGTCTTACCCATACAGAGTGAGGTGCTCATGAGATTTGTTTTTGCCAAAATTTAAAGGATGTTATTTTGTGACTTTAAACATCAGTGTAAGGCATAGTAAAAACTGTCATGCTTGATTTACTTTATGTTAACATCCTTGAGCTTCCATTGCCCACTTAAGTGACTAAACTAGCAAATCAGAATATCCATAGTTGCTTAAAATGAAATTTCATTACCACTAAATGAGACTACACTCCCTGTCAGCAAGAAGATGGAATTTTGCATTTGCTTAAAATCTTAACTGGGATTTTAGTTGCAATGGATTGAAGAACACAGAAGGCACCAAACTGAGGTGATTATTTGTAATAAAATGTAGTCAAATACAAAGAGCAAACTAATTTTAAATATAAAAAGATAATGGACTTCACTGTGTTTGGAGTATTGATGCTCCAAAATTTGTTTTTTTAAGGGGTTTTATTTTTTTCCCTTCCTCTCCCAAATATTCTTCATTGTGTTATATTTCCCTACTGGAGCAAAGGGTTGGGGAGGGGAGATCAGGAAAGGAAGAGAGCCAAGAGTAATTAAACATTCCGTTTAAAAATGTTGCCATCACAAGCATCTTATTGCAAGGAGTCCTGTTATCACATTCACATCCCACGGGCTCAATTCTACTGTCAATACACTTATATCACTCACAGGAAGCTACAGAAGACAGATTGCTCTAATTTATTGTGTGGCTTAACACTATCGAGGGATTCTTTACCTGGTCCAAATCTCTTTGGTTAAACAGATGCGCGTGCGCGCGCGCGCACACACACACACACACACACACACACACACACACTCCTAAAAGTTTTCTACATCAGTCCCAAAGCACTCATTTGTGAAAGTTCCCTTTTGGTTTAATTATACTTTTCATTAGACCAGAGACTATAAAGGCACATATATGACATTGCCTGTCATAGATGTGGTTGGTCAAATAATAGAATAATCAGTCATCTCCATTCTTAGAAAATGACATGATCAAAGGTATTATAGAGACAATTGGATTCATTTTCAGGAAGTGGCTGAACAATTGCAGTGATTGTCCATTGTTAACTGCTTCTGATAAGTACATAATGACCCTAAACGTTACCTTAACAACAGGGGAATTAAAATCATTTCTCTTAGTTGAGTCTTCTCTACTAGACAGAATGGAGCCTGCAGAAGACTAGCTTGAGGTTCCAATTGCTTTCTTAGATTGATCAAAATACATATAAGTCCAAACTTGGAAAGTGCTCATTTCTTAATTAAAGAAATCCACTAACTTATACATTATACATCTGCCACCCTGCTATGCGTGTTAACATTACAGTTGATTTTAAAGGTTAGGGCACTTTGGTTTAGCTTCAAAGATGAAGAAATGGGCAATTTATTATTCAAATTTTCATTCTGCCTCTTTAGCTGGGATTGATGCAGAAACAAAGGCAAAAGGCGTGGTAGATAAAATTAAATTTCTTTATAACCTGCAATCCATTGACAAATACTTGAAGCAGGCAGAAACTCTCTTCTGTTTTAATGTTAATGCTTTGCTAGAAAAACAACCTTAGCTTGACAATACCTAGGCCTCCAGCATCTATGAGTCTTCTATAGCATATGAAAGATCCTTGTGGAAACTTCCCCTTGCCTTTACCTCCCCCAATTCCCAGCTGTATAATCAGCACTCCTCAGGATCCAGGGCACCTCTTTCTGCCCATTGTTTGGTCCCGGGCTTTAATAAAATCACCTTTTTGTACAAAGATGCCTCAAGAATTCTTCTTAGCCATCTAGCTCTGGACCCCACTGTAGCAGTGAGTCACATACACAGAGTCAGGACACTGAGGCTTTTCTTTCCTGGAAGCAGCTTTATTCATGTTATGATGGGCTCAGGGGGCTAAGATCCCAAAGGCTGAGCCCGAAGTACAGCAGAGGGTTGCCTTTTGTATAATTTTTGCTCCTTTGTCTCCCCTATATGGTAGCATACAGTCTGAGTGGGCTGTCTAGTTACAGTCACGAGAAATGCCACACAGGCATATATTGCCAGTTTGCCTTGTCTTGAGGTTTTCACCACATTCTTTAGGGAAGGGCTCTACCATACCACCACCCCTGCAAAACCATCAGGGAAGAACCAACTTCCCCCTGACTTCCTGCAAACTTGGCAATTCCTAGAAAATGAAAGAGGTTCCCTCAGGTCTCTTCCTCTGGGGAAGGAACTCAGGTTCTGCTTCACAGGCCCATAGACAGAAAAGCCAAGTGGTATCTCAATATTTTGTATAACCTCTTTTTTTTCGTATTTCTTAAAAAAGAAATCAAGACAACTTCCTCTGTTTTAACAACTCCTAAAAACATTCCTTAGGGACTTAACTCTCAACTTTCCTCTTCAAATTTTAGGACTTTAGTAAGGAGGTTAAAACTTTATCCATCTCTTATCTTTCCTGATTTCATGTCTGTCAAGTAACAGCTTCTGTCTATTCAGTGAATAAATACACACAGGAATGGAAGATATGTGATCTCTTAGGCTCTTCATCTCAAAATAATTTCTTCTTTTATTCTTCCCCTCTCCTGCTTTCCAGTATTTGCTTGAATCCCTAACAATTTCTTGAAATTTGATCTTTAGTTATGACTCTTACCTAGATTGCTGTTTCATCCCTCTGCTTTTTTCCGTGGTCAGTTGTTTAATGAAACACAACTTTGCTCACTGTTGTTCTTGAATACTGATCAAGTTCTCTCTTCACAGACATATCACATTCACAACTGGCAAAGAATTTTCAAAAGGACTCATTCTCTCCTCTTTCCCGTAAGGTAGCACAGGAAATGGCCATTAGCATTTCACATCCCAGAAAACAAGTTCAGAAGAGACATAGGCCTTTGGGCAGTAAATACAGATTCCTTCTCCTCATCCCACCGTACCCTATAGATCCTGTTTTATAAAAAGTTTTTATTCAATAGCTGAAGAGGATGAGGTTAGACAGAAAGAAATTGACAGCAGGGGTGCCTGGGTGGCTCAATCAGCTAAGCATCTGTCTCTAATTTCAGCTCAGGTCATGATCTCACAGTTCATGAGATCCAGCTCCAAGTCAGGCTCTGTGCAAACAGCATGGAGCCTGCTTGGGATTCTTTCTCCCTCTCTCTGTCTCTCCCTCTCTCAAGGAAGGAATGAAAGAAGGAAGGAGGGAGGGAAGGAAAGAGGGAAGGAGGGAAGAAACTGACAACAGATTTCAGTCCTACAGAGCTTGAGGGAGTGATGCAGAATGTGTGAAAATTTCGATCCCACTTTTGAACACTGATCTGGACAGAAGATTCAGAATAGGCAGCTCAGCCCCCATGGAATATCCTTAGTTTCTTCTCTCGGGGGTGGCAGCAGTGGAAAGCATTCTGCCTCTTGTCCCAGTTGACCTGGCCTGGAGAATATGTACAGAACGGCACTGGAGAATCTCAGAGTAAGGGCTGGTTGCTGTCCCTCAAGTGGGCACCCTTGCCTTTTGTGACCAGCCTCTTCACTGCCTCTCTGGGAACAGTACTTAGATTTCTTGCAGGGAATTTCTTCACTGTCCACTGGGCCTGGGAACCCATAAATCCATCAGTCTATCTTCAGGGAACTTAGATCATGAGCAGCGTGGTGCAGATATACCCCAAACGGCTGCCCTTCTGCTACTCAATTTCCTGCCTGTTCCAGTCTGTCCTTTCTGAGGGCTGCCTGTCCTTTCTGCTCAATTCTGTCACCCATCCTTCTCTGCTTCTGGGTAGTGCTAATCTTTTGCACAGTTCAGGCAGACTTGGGGTCCTTTGCTTATAACCCAATTCAAACACCTAAATAATATAGAAGAGATACATAGGAAGAGATTTCCTATGAGTTTGATGTGTCTAATAACTGTCACCTGGAGGATGGACTTGTTCTATATGCATTCTGTGTCAGTTTCTGCTTCTACTATAACCTGGACTGCTGGGAAAAAGTCTTTGTCACTTCCCATTATGGTAGTCTGGGAACAAGGTACTGCTGTCAGAAACTGAACCAGAAAATGGACAAGGGCAAAGCCTTTCATACTGTCTGATCAGTCTGAGAAGACAGCACATCCTGATAGGCCAGGCAAGAAATGCAAGGGCCTTGGGTCTGGTTTGTTTGTGTTCCAGCAGAACTAGAAGATAATGGCAGGAGGTAACACCATTTTATGCCAAGCATGCAGGCACTGAAGTATGAAAGGAATTCCTGAAGTCACAGGATGAAGGTAAGTATATTTTCAATTCTGGAAAATAGGTGACAAGTGATGGGAGACATGGGGTAGAGTCAATCCTTGGGTGAAGGAGGTGTTTGCCGTTTGAGATTCATGGGTCCCGCTCTGCTCAACTCTCTCCCAAACTCTTTGAAACATCTTTAAGGCTGAGAGAGGCCACAATTTAGGGAAAGACGGGAGATCTTGAACTTGAGCCATATTCTAGACAGAATGAACACGAGAGAATTGGCTTTCCTGGCCCTCAGGGATTTAGGTAATGAGAGAGGAATCAGACCTTTAATTGGGTTGCTTTATCTTCTTTCAACTCACTCTCCCCTCCTAGAAAATCATACTGGATGGACAAAAACAGCAACAACTCCCATTAGTTAGACACTTAATATATTCTAGAAACTGTACTTAATGCTTTATATTCATGGCTTTATTTAACTTTCATACTAACCCGTGGAGTTAGTATATGGTTTCAGCTGGGCCTCAGATTGGCACAGAGAGATGCCCTACCTCAACACCTACACTGAGTCAGGCCATGGCCCCCTTTTTTTTTTTTTAATAAGAAAGGGGGGGACATGCAGAGGGAGAGAGAGAGAGAATCCCAAGCAGGCTTCACTCTCAGCATGCAGCCAGACACCAGGCTCCATCTCACAACCCTGAGATCATGACCTGAGCCAAAATTAAAAGTTGGACACTTAACTGACTTAATGACCCAGGTGCCCACAGGCCATAGCCCTTTTAACTTTGGTGCTTATGTCACTATTTCAGGAAGCCTATAACCACCTCTGTGCTTCAGTTTGCAGGAATGCATGTAAACACTGGATTTTGTTGGTTCTTTTTCTTTTTAATTTTTTTTTTGAGACACAGAAAAAGAGAGAGAGCGCGCGCGCGCACACACACACACACACACACACACACGGAAGAAGGGCAGAGAGAGGGAGACACTCTCTGAAGCAGGCTCCAGGCTCTGGCTGTCAGCACAGAGCCTGACGTGGGGCTCGAGCCCACGAACTGTGAGTTCATGACCTGAGCCGAAGTTGGACACTTAACTGACTGAGCCACCCAGGTGCCCCTGGACTCTGATGGTTCTTAAACCAAACTCAGTCTCAGAGAAGTCTCCCCCTCATCCTGAATGGTGTCTCTCCCTCCAGCTTTGTTCAAAATGCCAAGAACTCATTTTCCCATCACATCTGCATGCTGTTATTCACATCTCCCCATGATAGAGCTAGGAAACAGAAGAGATAGGATGTAGAAGATCTTCCAAGATACATCCCAGAGTTCTCTGGAGAATGCCCACCTGAGGGCTGCCCAAGTGTTCAGAGCTTGAAAGCATGCCTGTACTTGCTGCTGTGACAGGAAATGGCCTCATTGTCTCTCTAAGGTGCAGCTGCCTATAGGACTGAGGTCTTCTCTTAGCATGTGTCTATACCTGTGATTGAACATTTGGGCTCTTCAAGGCAAGAGAGGACAATTATGGAGAGATATGTCAGTAGGATGCCTGAGAGCCACATACCCTGGTTTTAGAATAGATTCTTGAAGACTCTCCCACACTCCCCATCCCCCAAATAACTAGCCCCATGGGCTCAGGACAAAAGTAGTAGAGCTATTCTTCAACTGTTGAAGCCCTGTTGATTCCTAAGGTATCTCACCACCTTTTCCCAGTTCAGCTCCTTAGGCCAGGGACTCACCTCCTACAACTGCATTGGAATTTCCAAGCCAGCCCTATCCAGGTCACTCACCCATCCTAGCTGCAGATCTAGGGTACAGCTCAGATGCTTCAAAACTTTCTGTGCTACAACCTTCCCCCAGGCTGATCCGGCAACTAACATTCCTATGAAACAGCTTGCCGGGTGATTTTATGGATGTGACCTAATTTGACGTTCAGTATCTTTTCTCTAAAATAGCCCTTGCACCATCACCTTTATTTTCTGGCAGGAAAGAAACAATAGAAACAATCTGATTCAGTGTTTTCTTTTCATTGTGGGTCTCCACGTTACTGGGAGGTTATGCTCTAAAGTCAGAGAAAAAATTCATAATGGGCAAAATACTATGAAAAATCCCTTAAATACCCAGGAAGTAGAAACTGTTTATTTTAGATCATTAACGATCTATAGCAAACCTTGTATAAACTACAGTCTGAGGATCACCAAGCTAGAGCAAATATAGGGGAAAAAAATCAGTCTGTATGCAAATGTGGGTATTTTCAAATAATCCACCTTTCAGATAACTCAATTCTCCAGAGGTAGAGAAGGAATGAACAAAAATGCTGATGTTCCTGCCTGTTTCCATTTGCTGTATTCTATTTTAGTATTAGTCCTCCATTATTAGAATGCATGTTGTAGGTCTGTTTGTTACAAACAGGAGTTTGTAACAATTTAAGTATTGGGTCTGTTTCCAGTAATGGGGATCTAGGGTACATGCTCTTCTAAGACTGTGTAAAAGTGAAATGTCTTTAAGTGAGAGACAAAGCTCAGAGGGGAAGGGGCCTTCAAAAGACTATATAGTGGGCATGGAGAGCTCCTATATTCCAACCTCCAGGCTGGCTGTCCTGCTAGAACACGTCTGTTCCATGACTGTGAATCACTAGGTTGACATGTTTCAAGCTTTAATTGAATTGGTTGGTATACAATTGACTGGGAGCATCACTGATCATATTTATTCAACAGGGATTCTTTGTTCCCTGAATACATTCCTGAAGACTATTTTATTTATTTATTTTTTTTAAATGTTTTATTTATTTCTAGGAGAGAGAGAGAGAACGTGAGCAGGGGAGGGTCAGAGAGAGAGGGAGTCACAGACTGAAACAGGCTCCAGGCTCTGAGCTGGCAGTCAGCACAGAGCCCGACGCGGGCTCGAACCCACGAACCGCGAGATCATGACCTAAGCGAAAGTCGGACGCTTAACCGACTAAGCCACCCAGGCGCCCCTTGGCAGTCTTGGTATAAAGATACAATCACAAGTATCAGCAGGAGAGTCCCTGGGGCCAGTCACGATGAGTGCCCTTGTCATCACAGCTTACTCAGTGCATACTGGGGTTGAGGGGTGGGGTAGGGGGAAAAACGGGTTGAGTGTTGTTGCCTTTGCAAGTGCATACAGTGAACGTAGCCTGTGAGGTTGGCCATGGCCACACCCCGACATCCTCCGTTTTTGGGGTCCTATCTCCTTTGTCTCAGGCCTGCATTGCTAGGCCACAGTCCATTTAGAATCACTTATTTAATCTATAATAATCCAATGTGTCAGATGGAATCCAGAGGAGTGACAGTGTACCACCACACACTAAAGTGAGAATATTTCTCGCCAACTCAAATTATTTATGGTCTAACAGTTAACCAGTCACTCAACTTGAGGATTTTGGTGCCCCAGCCTGTTTTATTACCCTCAGCATAAAGATGCCTTGTACATAAACAACATTTACTATGACAGTCTGCTAGCTGGCTTGTTAAAACCATGTTGTGTCAGGATAGGATTGTTATAACTGAAGCTGAAAGCACCTTGCTGTTTGCCTCTGCATGAGCACACCTGGCTCACAGGAAGTACTCACATATTTCGGTTAACACACTTACCAAGCCATTATCTATAAAGTGCCTACTCCATGCCAGGTTTTTTGCCAAGCACTAGGAACACAAAGGAGAAAAAAGAGTCTCTATCACTTTGAGGCTTACATTCTAATTGAATGAGCCAATAAATAAATGAACAGATGACAGTACTTGAAGAAAAAATAAGGGAGAGTGAAGGGGCATGGAGAATAATGGGGGGTAATGTTATGGTCTAGGAGAGCTTCTCTCATTGGATGACATGTGAGCAGATAAGTGAATGAAGTTAGTGACTGGTGAGAAGAGTATTCCAGGAAGAACAAACAATAAGAGAAAAGGCCCGAGGCAGGAGCATGCCCAGTATATTTAGGGACAAGCAAGGAGACCAGTGTGGTTGAATAGGACAAATCAGAAAGGAGAAAGGGTGAGTGGTAAAGTGAAAGAGTTAGCAGGAAGACTGGGTGGTATAAGATCTGACTATATAGGACCTTGTGGCCATAGTAAGTGCTTTGCATCCTCAAGAGAGGAGAGGAGAGGAGAGGAGAGAGAGGAGAGGAGAGGAAGAGGTAGGAAGAGGAGGGGAGGGAAGGGGGACAGAATGGAGGGGAAGGGGAGGGGGGAGAGAAAGGAAGGGGGAGAGAGGGAGGAGAGAGAATGGAGGAGAGAAGAGAGGAGGAGAGAAGGGAAGGGGAGAGAAAAGGGGGAGAGAAGGGGGAAGAGAAGGGAAGAAGTAAAGGAAGAGAAGTGAATGAATCAATGAATCAGTGAATGAGAGAATTATTGAATGAAGGGTGCCCATGTGTTAGGACAGATAGGAGCCATTTTCTATTTCTGTCTCCAGAACTCATCAGAGCAGCCACCATTTACTGAAAGTCTGCAACGTACCAAGCTCTCTGGTAGGTATGAGACAGACATGATATAACTTAATTTTCATTACTATCCCAGGGAGGGACACATGACCCTTTTCTACAGACAAGGGAGTGGAGGGAAGTGCAGAGTGGTTAAGTAACCTGCCCAAGAGTACAGTGGTAAGTGGGAAAGCCAGGGCACAAAACTGAATCTCTCTAAATGCAAGGCCTATGCTCCAAAACCACTTCAATTACTGGGATCCTTAGACAGGATAATCTGACTCAACATGAGAAAATATTTTCAAGATAATAGGACTACTTGAATATGGACTAGGCCATCTTTAGAAGAGAAGAGCTCCCTACGATGGAATGCATCCTAGTAGATATTGGATATGAAAGGAGGAGATATATTGGATATGGAAGCATCAGATCAAGTATATGGTGGGGTGATCTCTGAGCTGAGTAATATATGAAAGTCTCTCAGAGCCTTGAATGTCTCCTGACAGTTTCTGCTGGTATGCTGTTTGTCTATACTTGTTTTAGCACTGGTTATGGTATCTTTTGTAAAATGTTTTTAATTCATATGTACAAGTTGGTTCCTTTTTTCTTTAAAAAAATTTAAATGTTTATTTATTTATTTCTTGATGGCTTTGAGTTCTCTACCTTATGTTATATATTTTTTTCATTTTTTTTTAAATGTTTATTATTATCGAGACAGAGAAACACAGCTGAGGGAGGGGCAGAGAGAGAGGGACACACAGAATCTGGAGCAGGCTGCAGGCTCTGAGCTGTCAGCACAGAGCCTGACACGGGGCTCAAACCCATGAACCGTGAGATCATGACCTAAGCCAAAGTTGGATTATCAACAGACTGAGCCACCAAGTTTCCCCCTTTATATCTTTTAAAAATTTTTTATGTTTTTATTTTTGAGAGAGAGACAGAGTGCAAGCAGGGGAGGGACAGAAAGAGAGGGAGACACAGCATCTGAAGCAAGATCCAGGCTCCTAGCTGTCAGCACAGAGCCAAAAGTGGGGCTTGAGATCATTACCTGAGCTGAAATCAGACACTTAACTGACTAAGCCATTCAGGCACCCCATGGTCTCTACCTTACTTTAAAAAAGTACACCCCATCCCCAAATTGTACAAATAATACCCTACATTTTTTTCTAATACCCTTAAACATTTTATTTTTTAATGTTTTTATTTATTTCTGAGAGAGAGAGAGACAGACAGTGTGAGCAGGGGAGGGTCAGAGAGAGAGAGAGGGAGACAGAATCCAAAAAAGGCTCCAGGCTCTGAGCTGGCTGTCAGCACAGAGCCCAATGCGGGGCTCAAACCCATGAACTGCAAGATCATGACCTGAGCCGAAGTCAGACGCTTAACCGCCTGAGCCACCGAGGCACCCCTAAACATTTTAAAACTGAGATTCAACTCATAAAAAACCATTATTAGACATACAATTTGGTGGCATTTAGAAGAGTCACAATACTGTATAATCACTGCTTCTATCTAATTCCAAAACACTTTCATCCCCCCAAAGGAAACTCCATACACATTAGCAGCTACCTTCTATTCCCTTCTCCAGCCCCTGGCAACCAGTAGTTTGCTTTCTGTCTCTATGGATTTGCCTGTTCTGGTCATTTCATGCAAATGATATCATACAATATGTGTTACCTTTGGAGACTGGCTTCTTCTACTTAGTATAATATTTTCAAAGTTCATCTAAGTTGTAGCACGCATTAGTACTGCATTCCTTTTTATGGCTATTTTGTTGTTTTAATATTCTTTAACTTTTATTTGACTTGTCTTATAGTTGTAATCTATTTTGCGTATGGTGTGAGGTAGGGGTCTAAGTTTGTAAAATCATAGATGTTTAAGCCTTATTTTTATTGTACATACCAATACCCAAGAGGAAATGAAAATAGATGAGAATTATTCAAATACATTAATATTTCATCACTCACATAAACCTGAGACCAAGTGCCTTCAGCGCATCTTGTACTGATACCTGCCAGAGATGAAGCAAGTGATCTTAACACAACAAATTACAAGTCTTTACCTTGGCAGTCTAGGCAATCAAACCCATTTATGGGTCTCCTAATGGTCCTCCCCTCTACCTTGGGCATTAGCAGATTTGCAGAGTGACATTTATCCAATCAATGTATCAGCATTATATAGATCCTTTTAAAAGACACTTAAAAGATACAACATTCTATCTGAAACTCACGTGAGCTGGGAGTTCAGAAATAGCATTGGTATTCGAGTTAATTTATTTTCTAAATGTTCATTCCGGAGTGGTAGAAACTTTTGACCTTGATGCTGATTATGATTAGCATAGCAATCACTCTTCTATAATTAAAAGGCAGATGAGAATTTTCTTTGGCTTGTTTATTAATTCTCTTATGAATCTTTTTTTTCAGCAATGAGGGAAAAGTATTTTGTGTCAGTTGTGAGGCATGTCGGAGTGGTTGCCCAAAAGATAGAGGCCATGAACCCACCTTAAAAAATAACTACTGCCTCTTAGGTGACCCTGAAGCAGTCTGTGCCCCCCTCGTTCCCCCTCCCCCCTCCACTGGTCTAGCAATAATATGCAGCCACACAGCCCTTGTGATCAGCCATAGGAGTTACATTTATTTTAGCTACTGATCTTTTGACAGCACAAAGTGGAAGGCCAAGGCCCTTTTGCGAAAACCACTGCAGCATGGGACAGCCTTTCCAAATCTCACCTTATGTGAGTCTGACTCTGGAGGCCCAGGACCCCTGCTCAGCTCTACGCCTCTGCTTCTCCACTTCACACTCCAGTTACAGCACATAAAGATGTTTTCAGTCTCAATTTTAATAATTGCTATTATTTATGGATCACCTGATATATGTAGACACAGTTCGAAGTGCTGTTTATGCTTCCTGTCACGTAATTCTCTCAATAATGCAAAGTGGGTATGATTATCCTTCCCATTTCTTCAGATGAGGAAACTGACCTCAAGTGATAAATAACTTGTCCTAGGTCATTCAGCTAGTAAGTGTAAAAAGTGAGATCTCTGCCTAACTACAAGGCCCCTCGTCTAAACCAACACACTTCTGTCTTCCCCAAGGCTTCACCTGGACACCTGACTCTTCTAGAACTAAAGCCCCTTCTAAGGGCTTGCCATTATAATAATGATGCAATGGCAACAATGATGGTTATAGCAAACACAGGTGGCAGGGTCTTTCTACACCCTTCATGTATGTAGTCCACCAATAACATCAATGAGGTGGATTCAATTATGATTCCCATGTTACATATGAGCAACTGAGGCACAGAGGAGTCTCACAGCACAGATAAAAGCCTGGATCTGGGGCTGTGTGTGAGCTTACTATTGCAGTTGAGATACAGAAAGGCATCTGGGAACCTTTGATGCTGCTGTGCAGCACAGCAGGGACTCAATGGTCCAATCACTGAACTGGGTTTGTGGTTCAATCTAAGGCAGAATGTGGGAATTCCTCTTTCCTGACATCCTCCCAGGCTGATTCTCTTCAATATCTCATCTAGCACTTCTGTTAAGGTCCTCTTTAAAGCTCCTTCTCCCAGGATATTTGTCTTTAATGTTCTCAATGCTGGGATCCTATTTCCCCTCAATTCTCAGTGTTCTACTGGGCCTCGGTCCCACCTTGTTTCTGCCCTGCCCTGCCAACTCCCTGATGCCCAATGTGGAATCTTCAGCTCTAACCTGAACAAACTCTCTGTGGGTTATTGTCCAAAACTCTCCACAGAGTATAAGGCAGCTCTCCCCATTAGGGGGTAAGTAGGAGACAAAGAGAATGAGAGGGAATCTCATAGTTGGAGGTAAAACAACTGAGGCACAGACTGGGGAGCTCCTTTGTGTGGCAAATGGTCTTTTATAATTTCCTATTAACTTGGCTACCTCAACTGGGGCAAATGTGTGACTTTTGCTGTCAGAAATAACTATAGAGTTTGACACATTGAATTTTAGGATAATCATTCTAATATAGCTCCAAGATGATCTCAAAGAGGAACAAAATAAAATCTGCCCTGTGTCTTGCATTAAAATGGCTACATAGCTAATAGTAACAACCATAATGATAAAATTAACAAAAATATTTATGGAGAATTCTTATGTGGGGGACTATTTTAAGAGCCTTGAATAAGTCAACTCTAACTCTGAGGAAGGAGACTATTTTTCTCCATTTACAGGCAGGGAAGGACTTAGGTGCCTAGGTCACCCAGCTGTAAGATTCAGAGCCAGGATTCAATCCCTGCCAGCTAGCTACACGTACCATATCCTTGTGTTGTATGGTGTCTTTCATCAAGGGCTTCCAGAGACAGAGTACACTGATGTGATATGAAGATGTGTTTTAAGTCATAAATGCTAACATCCATTTGTGTCCTAATGGTGCCAGGGGCTTTTACTCATATCATCTCACTTAGTCCTTACAATGATGCTCTGAGAAAAGTACTATCAGCCATTACACTTTAAAGGTGTTGAAACTGAAGCTTAGAACAGCTAAGATAAGTTTTAAGGCCAAAGAGCTGGTGGGTAGTAGGGTTAGCACTTGAATTCAAGCCCTGCTTGACTCCAAATCTAGTTTTTTAAGGATTCTTCATTCTGTGTTTTTTCACAGTATGATGTAGAAAGAAGAGGAGATGGTTAATTTTTTTAATTAAAAAATGAGTATCTTGTTAAGAATCTAGATTAATGACTACCCCACTATTTTGTGAATTTTAATGTAACTTCATACCAATGCAATGAATAACTACAGCATTGACCTTGAGGGTGTATACAGCTTTTCATTCCTATTGAATGATTATTGGAAAATGTAGAAATCTTATATTATTCAGTCTTGCCATTCATGGAAAGTTGTTCTTTCTCATCCTTTCAACCTACTTTTTGGTCCTTGGACCACTTTTCCTTCTATCTCTGACCATTAAAACAATTCTAGCTTTAGTCATTTTATCCATCCCAGATCTCTCTCCCAGGCCCCAGAACTTATTTCTACTCATCCCCTGCACACTAATGATGTCTGACACCAGAGATCTATCATATATGAAACCTGACAAATCAGAACCTTCTCCTGATTTTCTAATTTCTGATTAGGACGCATCCATCCCTGGTGATTCATCCCTAAAAATTCCAGGATCATTGTTGGTATTTTTTTTTCTTCTGCAATACTCAACCCATTCATTCTTTTATTGAACTATTTATTCACTAAATGTGAGAGAGATAGAGCACAATCATATCTATCCATTCATTCAAGTACTGCACATCTGCTACTGGTTGGTGAATATAAGGCCAGACCAGACAAGACTCAGCAATTATAGAGACTCTCCTATCAATGTGTAATAGAAGGTAGAAAATGAGATGTGCACAAAGTCAGGTATTTGTGGAGTTTTAAGAAGGGAGAGATTTCTCTCAGCTGAAGAGCAGCTGGAAACCATACATTATATCATGCTTCCATTTTTCCATGCTCATAGTCATCAACAGATCACATACACATGAATATGAAGCAAATTTCAGTATCATATTCTAAAATCAATGCTACAAATCAATGGCTTACAAATCCCTACACCATCTAGACCCAAGCCCATCTCAGCTTTATATTATACTGTATGTTCAATAGCAAACTTCCAAAAAGTTAATCAGATTCCTTTAATTGGGGAAGAACATCATCATCTAATTTAGGACTTTCAAATACTTGCTCTGGATATTGTTCAGGGAATGCATCGCAGGTGAGTAACAGTGGAAGCTGGAAGGCTAGTTAAGGGTCTACCAAGGTAGTCCAGGTAAGAAACTGTCTTGTTCTCCATAATCTAGACTACAGGTTGGCAAACTATGGCTCATGGATGAAATTTGGCCCATTGTCTGTTCTTGTAAATAAAGGTTTATTGAAATAGCAACCATATTCATTTATTTACACTTACTCTATGGTTGCCTTCATACTACAATAGCAGTGTTGAATAGTTGCAACAGAGACTATCTGGTCTGCAAAGCCTAAGACATTTCCTATTTTACCTTTTACAGTTGTTGGCCCATGCTCAAGACCAACTACCTCTTTTCAAGTCTTAGAACATGCAAAGTGTTTTCCCACCTCAGGGAACAGCACGTGCTGTTATGTCTGTCTGGAATACTCTTCCCTTGTTTTTTGTGTGTGTTTTTTTTGTTGTTGTTGTTGGTGGTGTTGTTTGCTGCATTTTTAGTAGGCTTTAGGTCTCAGATTAAATGACAGAAGTCTATAGAACTGAAAAGAAGCCCTTTTAATCTCTCCTGCCACCCTGTTTGAATGTTTCATGGTACTTTTGTAATTGTCCTCATCTTTCAGTTACATATGTATTTATCCACTATTTGTCTCATCCTTAGCTGGCAAATGCCATATGGGTGGGGACCACATCAGTTTTATTTACCATTTCAAGCTTAACAGACAGCACTGTTTTTGCAAAGATCGGGTACCAAATAAATGTTCTGTGTTGAGAATGAGTCATTAATGAAATAGCATGGTGAGCCATATTCAATTTTATATTTAAAAATAAATATTGAAACTTAAAAAAAATTCCCACCAATAAAATAGGCAAATGGTTAACCACTGCCTACAAACCAATAAGAAACATACCAATCTAAAGTAAATTAGCATAATATTTGAATAAGTAAGTGCCCCCAAAAGAGGATGTCCAAATGGCCAATAAACATATGAAGAATTGTTTCAACTTCATTACTCATTATGAAAATGCAAATGAAAACCACAAAGCAAATTGGAAATTAAAAGCATGCACATTCACTAGAATAGCTAGAATTACAGAGGCAGAAAATACCAAATATCAGCAAGCATGGGAAGAAAACAAAACCATCTTACACTGCTCATGGGAATGTTGACTGGTTGACCTGCTTCGGAAAACCATTTGGTAATGTCTAAAAGAGCCAAACTTAAGCATTCTCTGTAACCTGCTCCCCCTTCAAAAAATTACATGTATGTGCTTGCCCAAAGATCTATATGGCATATTAATAGTAGCACTTTTTGGAATAGCCCCAGACTGCAAAGTGTTCAAATGCTCATGAATAAAATATATATATTGTGAAAAGTATACCCATGCATACGTGCACACAATGGAATACTGTGCAGCAATAAAAAATGCACCATCTGTCATTCTACACAACAAAATGGATAAATCTTACAAATGCAGCATTGAAAGAAAGAACCATGAACAGATGAGTTCATTTAGTTGGATAAAAGAAACAAATGAAGCATATGTGTGTGTGCTCTTAGAAGTAAGGTTGAGGTTATCCTTGAGGGATAGATAGTAACTGGAAAGGGGCCACAACGTGTGTCTCTGGAAACTATTGCTGCTCTCTCTCCTGATCTGGATGCCGGTTATACAAACGTGTTCAGTTGTGGACATTAATCAAAAGCATACTTAGGATACATGCACTTTTGTATATTATACCACAATAGAAAATTAAAGAGAAAATTTAAATTGCCAGTCACTTTTTGCAGTCATGAGTGTGTTTGGAGCATAAGAAAGATAAAATGTGCTTACTGGAATATATACCATTGGAAGAAAGGGATCTTTACAAAATTTGTAAGCCTACAGTTTATCAAAGAGGAAGACAGATCTTCATTGATTTGCACAATCATATTAGAAATAGACAAGTACATTTTGCATCAGGGGCCATTAGTGGTTTGCAGAACACGTTAAGAGCAATATCCTTGAGCAGGGAGTCAAATAAAAAATATACCAGTGGTACCATATACAATTATTTAAAAATACTTCCTAGCAGTTCACTTCCATATAAGAACCTCCCTATAAGCTTATGTGGACAGGACACTTTATCCCCATAGTTCAGGTCAGGAAACTGAGACCCAAGGAACATTAAATCACTAGAAATAATGGCACAAAATGGGCTCCTAACCCCTATTCAGGTGATGTTTTAATATTTGAATATTACAGGACTTCCTAAGTAACTTGAAATTTTTAGAGATGAAAATGTTCTGAAAAATCCTTAACAGGATAACACATGAATTTTTTATCTAAATAAAAATAAACATTAAGACTAACCCCCCCACCCTCATGAATTCAGTGATGTTTTAAAGCGAATTTATATTTTATTAATCATAGCTATTATTATGTATTTTTTAAATGTCTATTTATTTTTGAGACAGAAGGAAACAGAGCATGAATGGGGGAGGGACAAAGAGACAGGGAGCCACCGCCTGGGTGGCTCAGTCAGTAAGTGTCCCCCTTTGGCTCAGGTCATGATCTCACCTTTCATGAGTTCAAGCCCTGCGTTGGGCTCTGTGCTGACAGCATGGAGCCTGAAGCCTGCTTCACATTCTGTGTTTTCCTCTCTCTTTACCCCTCCCCAACTCACAGTCTGTCTCTCTCTCTTCTCCAAAATAAACATACATTTAAAACAAATTTTTTTTTTAAGAATTAGATGAAGTGATGAGTGCAAAAGTACATGGTAAATTATAAATTGGTAGAAAAATGGTTATTAATGTTTGTCATTGCCCTTGTGAGGATATTACAGAAATTATTGAAGAACACTAACTACAAAAACAAACAAGAAACAAACAAACAAAAACAAACCTTACCGTTTTTCTTCCCCTATAAAGAGACCAGCAAAGTGTAATAAGGACTGAGCATATGACTAGTCATATAATTCCTTTTCACATTCAGATTGGAAATCTACAAGTCAATGGATCATGTGGAAGGAAGATTACATTAAGCTCTAGGCTACAAAATGAATTGCTGATGTAAGAAGCAGTGGCCGGCTCTCTAAAGAGCTTTCCTCGCCGAAGCTACATGTTGAACATATTGAAATCCGGATTTGGGCAACTACGAAGGAATTTTATCAGGACAAGGGCTTTTATTTAGACCAGAAGAACAGCATGCCACTAGCAGACAACACATGCATGTGCTAAAAATTATCATTAAGTGGCCATAAAATAAGGCCTTCTTTTAAACTTGGATGATAAGCTCAGCATAACTGAGGCAATAACAACCATCGTGTCCAGTTCCTAGATTTAGTTTCACATGAGTCTGCTGAACCTAATTCCCTCTGCAGAGTAGAGAGAGGAAAATGATTTCCACATTTCCTGGGGAAATGTCTGATCGCTCCCTCAAAATGGCCATTACTTAGGGAATTCTAAGACAAGTCTAGACACTGAACACTCTATGTTGACAAGAAAGCACAATAAAGATGGTTTCTAGAGTACCTACTCAGGAAGACTTAGTGCCAAATTTGGCTAAGGTGAGAGCACACTTTTTCTTTTTAAAGTGCACAGTCTTTTTACTTTGAATTTTAAAAGTAATATGTGCTTGTTAGGAAAAAAAAAAGATACTTAAAAAATATACAGAAGGAGAAAAGGTACTGAAACGCCCAGAATTCGAGAGAACCCCAAAAACAGACCACCAGAGACCAGAGTCAAAGCCAAGCGGCAAGGGTTGTTTATTTGCAGGTTCGAACCCGGACCTCCGCGCAGTCACTCGTTGCCGGTGACGCTGAGAGGCCTTGAACAAAGCCTCTGCAGCCTTTTTATAGACAGAAGTAAACAAGTCATGGGGAGGGACAGATTTCCATGGTTACAAGTTTGCCATTGGTTAACATTCAAATGTGAACATATACCGTATCTGATTGGTTCCCGCCATCAGGTTTGGCTGGATCTAATTACAACATTTGGGATACCTTTGAATTCAGTCTATCATAGAGCGAGTTTTAAGTCTTGTTTGGCGACTAACAGGTTAACATCTCTCTCTCCAGGCCCTTCTCTCAGCAAGGTGGGGGGTGGCTGCTGGCCTTTTGGGAGTGGGGCGGCGGGGAAGCAAGCCCTTAAGCTTTGTTACAGAAGCAGAGAGAGCTGGTTAGGTGTTAGCTTCCCGCAGCGCAGGCATTTGCTCAGAAGTGGAAAAGCTGGTTAAGTTTATTTAGGCCTGGGGCTATGTGCAGCCCGAGGTTTCTTTTAATGGAGGACTTAATTTTTGGCTCTACATTCCCCCCTTCTCTTGTGTATTTGAAGGCCCAATCATGGGTCTTCGGTCAGGTCCCAATCATTAGGGTGGCGATACTGCAACCTAAGTATTATGGGGTGTATTGTCCCCGGACATTCTTGCATGAAGGCAAGCAATCTAGTTAAATGACAAAATCTAAATCTCAGATGGACATACATTGTTAAGGATTTGGCAAGAGTTCAGTATGATGCAATTGCCATAGAAATTTAGTTATTTTTGTGACATATAATAACTCTTATAACAAAACATTAAAACTTTAGGATTTACATATATATTTGGGCAGTAATAGCACTTACCCATGCAATATAACCTAAGGTTTACTGTTATGTATAGTGTTTTTCCAAGTAACCTAGCATTTTAGATAAAAGGGCCTAATTGGCCAAAAGACCCCCTTTTTTACTGTTTAAATCCTGGGAAGTTTGTTAAAACCTTAGGAAGCTATAAAGCGTATCCTAAATAGGATTACAGATCATTACAAACCTTAAAGCTTTTTTTATTCAACCAAAGTGACAATAATAGATCTTAAAGGCGAATGCATAACATAATATAGTAGTTAGAAACCAACATTGGTTGGGGTAACTCTTTTAACATTGAGAATATTTAACTATGCAATCAAAGACCTGATAAAGATGAAACCTAAAGCTTCGGGTTTTCTTGGCAGAAAAAAGGAGAAAACTTTTGTTTACATTGTCTTATCAAGAGCAGATTTACAATCCAAGAAAACTTTGTCTTTTGACCGGAGAGAAAAGCAGAGTTTTAACCTTATACCAGTGTACTTTTCAAATTCCATTCATTTCAACCAGTCTATCCTGAGCACATATAAAATTCCTTTTCAAAGATTTCCCTTCACAGACCTTCTACATCTTTCCTTTGCCTTTAAACTTTGTCCCAAAGCCATTTCTCTCTAAGCAACCAGTCTTATTTAGGACAAAATTACTTTCTTTTACCCTCAACAAAAATGTATTTCCATTTTTTATATCCTTTTTTTATGGATCTCTCAGTTTTCTATATACAGGGTTGCTTTCCATCAGTCTTAAGTACACTTAGCAGAATTTTAACTTGGGAAACCTTAGTCTCCAATTGAGGACCTAGTAACCAATTGAGAGGTGTTTACATTAGAATTTTTAAATCACTTTTTAAAAGGTCTAAATAGTCTTACTTTTTCTGCAATAGGAAGCTGAAAACTCAAACCTATGTTTAGTAACTATGTATTTTGTTTTGATAGAAGTCATGCAATTCAGGCCAGACATGTTTTCAAAAGGAGTTAGAATGCAAAAGGGAGGAGAGCTATCCAGTCTCCGCCAGTCTCCAAGGTCAATTTAATTAAGGTCTCTTTTAGAGTTCTATTTATTTCTTTTTTTATCTGTCCTGAACTCTGGGGTCTGTATGCACAGTGTAATTTCCAATTAATCCCCAGGGCCGTGGCTAAATTCTGGCTTACTTTGGACACAAATACAGGTCCGTTGTCTGACCCTATCATCTGAGGAAAGCCATATCTTATGAAGATGTCTTTCAGGAATTTCTCACGTTTGGTTGGGAGTGCTCAGCGGGCGGTGGTTCCTCAGCTCCTTGGTAGGTGTTTTTCCTTATCAAGGGCCATTACTTTACCGTGGAGATCCCAGAGCTAGCCATCCGCAATGAAGAGGAGCTTAACAAGCTGCTAGAGTCTAGGTCAAATCCCGCATCTGGTGTCAGCAGCGTTTCAGGCAAGCCTTCAAGTGCGTGGTGGTCGGCGATGGGTGAGTGCGCCTTGCGGAGGCCACGGGTTGGGCGGGGACGCCCCCAGAGACCTTGCCCGGGCTGGGGCTGGGCGTATGGCTCCGGGGATGTGGGAGCCACGGGGGTGCAGGCGGCTGGCTTGGGGCCGGTGCCGTGGCCCTCATGCCCTGATGTCCCTACCGCGCGCTCCTCAGAATGTTGAGCCCAGTGTCCATTAGGAACTCAGTGGATCGCCCTTTTACTTTTAGGGTTACCCTGGGTTTGGGGAGGGGTGCCGAACCCCGTTTCCCCTAGTCACTGTCATTTTCCATTACTAGAATGAGAGTTTCAGATTTATTCTTGGGGCATTCTTTGGCCCAATGTTTTTTCTCTTTGCCGTAGGCGCATTGATTTTTGCTTAATTGGGGGCGCCCCTCGAGCCGCTGGGAGTTCTCCTTACCTTCTTTTCCTGGAGCCAACTGTCTGAGGCGTCTTTTTCGGTCCTCCAGTTCCGCAGTTCCCGCGAGTAGCATCTCGGCTAGACCCTGGTTTTGTCTCTTTTCAGCCTTTACCTGCTTGTCCTCTGCACTGTCCCTGCTGATGTGTACCCTCTCTGCCACGACCACTAGACCTTGGAGGCTCTTTTTCCTAGACGTTCTAGTTTCTGAAGTTTTCTCCAATTGTTGGGAGCAGACTGACAAAAGCCATGGCCACCGCAGCTAAGTTTTGCTGGGGCCTCTGGATCTATAGGAGTGCACTGGCGGAATGTCTTTATTACTCTCTTAAGGAACGCTGTGGGGCTTTCCTCTGGTCCCTGACTGACAATGTAGGCTTGCGAGCTGCAGCCTTGAGACCTCCCAACAGAGTCTGGCGGTAGACAAAGAGACTCTCCTTACCTTTAGCCAAGTTGTAGTTTCAATCTGGCCATGCCAGGGGAAACCTAGCGTCATTTTGAGCCTGGTCAGGAGTGGGAACTCTAGTGGGCCCAGGAACCAATTTTCTGGGTTCAGACTGGATTATTTTCCATTTCTCAGTACTGAACATGCCGGAGCCACACTGGCCTCTCTGGATGGCAGTCGCAGCAAGGAAATGGCAGTGTTTGCATAGCTTCAGCCATGAGAAATGAAAACTGGCATCTCCCTCTGCCACTACTGGCTCGTGCTGGAAATAAGCCTACTGGTATTGACCAGGCCTCACAATATTCCATATTAGACTCATATTCTGAACACAGACTGAACATAGATACCTCATAAGGAAAAGTATATTCCTGCCTTTACAAAAGAGACTTTAGACGAAAGCTCCGTGGGCAATTGTCAAAAGGCCCTTCCTATGGGCCTTGCAGACCCAAGACTCAGACAATAAAGGGGGTTAAGAACACAAGAGTTACAATTGAGCCTGGCCCTGAGACAAAGAGCCTAATCTAAAGTTAAGGTACAGATAAGGGCAGAACATAAGTTACTACATTTATCTTTGCTAATTGCTGAAGCATAGCAGCCCCTTCCTCAAGGCCCACATTCCACGAATATTTTCCCTTATACTGGCAGCTGGGATGAGGATAGATAAGAGTAACTAAAACATAACCCAGGCGCAAAGACTGACATATTTACGGCCCCCATGGTGCTTGCACATTCAGCATCAAGGAAAAGGCTCATTCAAGCAATTTAGGAATAAGCCTAATAAACATTTTACAAATAATTAGCCCTTGTAAAAATTCTGTCTTCTGATGTTATAGTATCGTTTAACCTTAAAATAAAGACACCAAAACCAACAGGACAGAGATGACTGCCTGGTGATCAGAAAGAATCTCAGGGCTCTCTCATTCTCTTTTGCTGACACCGTCTATCCTTCAGGGACTCCTGGACCTGTCGGAGCCGGCGCGGCCTCCGACATGAACAGAACCTGCAACAATTCACGGCGGCTTCGGGTCCCTTGGGCGGGGCCCATTTCCCCAGGGCCGCTGGGTCCAGTGGGGCAGGGGGCCCCTGTGGTTCGGGTGGCGCCTTTGTTCCTCCTGCTGGGTCCTGTGGAGGAGGTTGCCTAAGGAGGGGGAGAAGTTAATTTTTCCTCCGTTTCGCCCTGTAAGAAAGGGTAGAGCGGCGCAGAGGGTTCAGTTTTCCTTTTCGGCAGCTCCAAAGCCCGGGAGGGCGGGTGCTTTTTAGTCACCGCCAGGGTGTCAGGTTTCTGTGGAGGCAAGAAACTTTTAATCCAAGGGGGTGGGTTATCAACCAGATCAGCCCAAACCATGATGTCCGGTGGCCATTTCACATTGAAAGTGGGCCATTCTGTGCAGCAGTAAGTTTAAAATGGACCCTTCCTAACAGTCACTGAGAGGTTATGGGCTAACATTAAGTCTAGGGGTTTGGATGAAGTCTGTCTCATAACGTCAGTCTCAGTCACAAGGTAATAAACACCAACAGAGAAAATTGACAATTCGACATAGACATACACAGAGAGAGACTGATAACAGAGTCCGCTGTGCACAGACACAGACACAGAGAGACCGATAACAGAGTTCGCTGCGCACAGACACAGACACAGACACAGAGAGACCGATAGTAGAGTTCGCTGCGCACAAACACAGAGACACAGAGACCGATAACAGAGTTCGCTGCGCACAAACACAGAAGGCTAGCCAACAGAAGAAGGCGCCGGCCTCGAACCGGTGCGCCCCCCAGAAGAAGGCGCCGGCCTCGAACCGGTTCGCCCCCCAGAAGAAGGCGCCGGCCTCGAACCGGTGCGCCCCCCAGAAGAAGGCGCCGGCCTCGAACCGGTGCGCCCCCCAGAAGAAGGCGCCGGCCTCGAACCGGTGCGCCCCCAGAAGAAGGCGCCGGCCTCGAACCGGTGCGCCCGCCGGCCTCGAACCGGCTCACCCGCCGGCCTCGAACCGGCTCACCAGATGGGCACCGTAGGACGTCTCCTCGGTCCCTACCGACTGCTCTATAGCGCGTCCGCCAGAGCCAGTACAGTCCCCGATGCAGATTCCGCGCGGCAGAAACCGAAACAAACAGATAAGACAGAAACTGATGCTGAGACAAACAGACAGACAGAGCCGGCTCACTTACCGATCGGTCTTAGGAACAACCCGTTGACTTGGGGTCTGGTGGGTCTGGAGGGGAAATATCCCACGCGAGCCCCCATATGAAACGCCCAGAATTCGAGAGAACTCCAAAAACAGACCACCAGAGACCAGAGTCAAAGCCAAGCGGCAAGGGTTGTTTATTTGCAGGTTCGAACCCGGTCCTCCGCGCAGTCACTCGTTGCCGGTGACGCTGAGAGGCCCTGAACAAAGCCTCTGCAGCCTTTTTATAGACAGAAGTAAACAAGTCATGGGGAGGGACAGATTTCCATGGTTACAAGTTTGCCATTGGTTAACATTCAAATGTGAACATATACCGTATCTGATTGGTTCCCGCCATCAGGTTTGGCTGGATCTAATTACAACATTTGGGATACCTTTGAATTCAGTCTATCATAGAGCGAGTTTTAAGTCTTGTTTGGCGACTAACAGGTTAACATCTCTCTCTCCAGGCCCTTCTCTCAACAAGGTGGGGGGGTGGCTGCTGGCCTTTTGGGAGTGGGGCGGCGGGGAAGCAACCCTTAAGCTTTGTTACAGAAGCAGAGAGAGCTGGTTAGGTGTTAGCTTCCCGCAGCGCAGGCATTTGCTCAGAAGTGGAAAAGCTGGTTAAGTTTATTTAGGCCTGGGGCTATGTGCAGCCCGAGGTTTCTTTTAATGGAGGACTTAATTTTTGGCTCTACAGTACTCACATTTCTCTATTTCTCAGTCTATAGCTAAAGGATAGTAAGAATGAGTTCTATATATTTTTTAAATTGGAGTGGTCTCACATTCAACAATGTGTTTTATAATCTGCTTTTGTCACCTAACAGTATAACATTGAAAAAAACTTTTTTTTCCCAATGTCAGTAAATGTAATCCAACACTTTCCTTCCTGATAGACCACGATTAATGATTAGAACCATAACAGCATACATTTAGGGGATTCCCCTTCATTTTTATTAAACAAGATGGCCAAGTCTGTATCTATGATTAAATCTTTAGGATAAAAATTTACTAAGAGACATTCCTATAACGTTGTCACATGGTATTCAAAATCAAGGCATCAAATTATCTCTATGAGAGCTGTACCAATTTCACTCCCATTGGCATTATGGGAACTCCTGTTCTCCTAGATCCTTAGCAATACTTGATACTGTCATTCTTTTGAATCTTTTTTGCACCCTCTTGACCTTGAACATCATGAGAGGGGTGACCACATAGATTGGAAAGAAAATCACGGAAAGTAGAAAAGTTGGGTAGGGAAGAAGCAAAAGAGAAAAGGAAGAATGGTACGTACACACATAGAAGAGGATGGAAGAGCTCACTTGGATTTTTCTGTGTCATTGGTCAATGCTGGAATTTTACCAGGTGACTGAATCTTCTAATCAATATACACAGGTTACCAATTTAAAAAAAATGGTTAAAACCCTTTAGAGGATCAAAAGATTTTGATTTATCTAATACAAAATCCTCATACTGAATCTCTTATAGACCAGTCCAAGATGTCTCAAAGAAATGGTCTCTTGTGCATGAACAGATAGGGAAACAGTTGGGAAACGGTCTAGTTCCTGTGGGAAACTTCCCCAGATTATCACTATTGGTTACTGTAAACCTCTGTGAGTACACTTGCCTTCTAGAAGGATGGGAAATCAATAAGGACAAGGACTTTAGAAATTAAGTGTGACATATGTTTCCATGGAGGATCTTGAACCAACTCTCTAAATCAACAACAAATGTGTCCAATAGCCTGATTTGGTAGAGTCTACATTTAGCATTTGCTGGGTATCCAGGAGGCCCAACACTCCCCACACTTGTCTTTCCAGGAGTACACTAGTGCTGGGCTAACCTTTGCACTCACTTTCTCTTCACTGTGACATGTCCCTGTAGCCTCCTCTCCCTCTTGTGTCAACTCCTACTATGTCAGGCCCTCTGTGAAGCCTTCCTCAACCTCCTCTATCCCACAGTGCTACACATTCTTTGAGCTCCTTTAGACATAATACCTATAATGTGAACTCAATCACTCTGTTTACCTGTATTGTCATGATGAGTGTGCATACTGGCTCTCCACTGGACTAGGAGTGAGGACAATATGTGTGCCCTGTTTATTTCTAGTATCCCTTAAACCTGGCTTCCTGCCTGCCACAGATGAACTGCGAGGTAAGGGTGTGTGAAACTGAATAGAAAGATGGTAGCTGTTAATAAATATTGAAGGAGTGTTAACCAAATATTTATTTACCTCTATTTCATTTATTTCCATAGAGCATTCAACGTACAACAAACAGACAAGTAAATGTCAAATCCATAAGTTCTTATTATTGTCCCCATTTTATGATGGAGAATTCAATGGATAAAAAGAACAGGTGCTTACAGAGATGATGTAACCTGCCCAAGGTCACTAAAGTGAGAAACAAATATTTGAATTTGGGTCTGCCTGATTCCAAAGCTTCTACCCTTAATAATGACATTGCCCAGTCTGCAGCTCTGACCACATCAGGAGACTAAAGCCTTAAGATCTGGAATCCATTTGAAAGGCACTCAAAACTTAGTGGGGTAGAAAAGCACACAGCATTTTTTTTTTACCAGTGCTGTACTGTAAATGAGTTCTTTTGGATGGCTTACAGAAAGGAAAGGGAAACAAAGGCAAAAAGTAAAAAAGAAATCTATTAGAGAAACTCTAAATGAGATGAATCATCTCAATCTGCCACGTCTCTTTATGCTCCAAGGAGGTCTTGCTGGTGAGGGGTGGGAATAACAGTTTTAAGTGGATGATTAATACGCTCTCCTTTGAATGGAAACAAAGCTTCAACAAATCCTTTAATCATCAAATCAGCACACATGAAATTAAAATAAATTAGACTTGGAAATGATAAAGTAGTGATTATACAAATGCTAATTAAATTAATATTGGCAGTGTTCTAGGCTAAGGTCAAAAGGATGATGGTCCCTACTCCCTGGCAGAAGGTAAGGCCACCTTGTGCAAAGTGATATGTGGGATAGGGACAAAGCTTGCAGGTGACAAGTGTGAAGATTGCCAAATAGACACAGGCTGCCCGGTACTCTTGCTGTGGATAAAGGGCAGCCACAGCTGCCCTCAACAGAAGTTCAGCATTCCCATAGTCCCTGCAGCTTCTAAGGACTTTCTGACCCGTCACACCATTTTACTTCCCAGTGCCAGAATTGAACTGATGTCTTCCTTCTTTATTATACTTTCTATCTTTCCTGTCCCACTCAGGGTTTCATTAGTTTCTGTGTATAGGAATCTGATCCTTCATTCATTTATTAAATAATTTATGGAGCACTCATGATGGGCCAGTCTTTCTTCTGTTTGCTGGGGACATATCTGTTTTGTTAAGAATCCTGGCCTTCATGTAGCATACATTATAGTGAAAGAGAAAGACAAGGGATAAAGAGAGAAATAGATATAGAAGATAATGTCAGGTGAAAATGGATGATATGAAGAAAAATAAAGGAGAGTAAGGAGGTAGAAAAGGCTGAGATCTACTAGTTCACATTGAGAAGTCAGGAAGAACTTCTGTGATGAGATGACATATGAGCAGAAACAAGAAGTGAGAATGTAAGCCATGAGAATTTCGGGGGAAAGTTTGTCCTAGATAGAATCCAGAGCACATGAAAAGGTCTTGTGGCTAGGAAAAAGCAATGTATGTTCAAAAAGATTAAGGGAGGCTAGTGGTCTGGAGCAGAGTCCTCAGTGCTGAGGACATTAAATGGGTGGGCAGATCAAGTAAACATTATGGGGACAAAAGCAAGAGAAGGAACAGGAAATCGAAGTAAGAACTAATGTTGGCTCTGACCAGGTGGTAGAGTGGAGGGAGTAGAAAGAGTACTGAGGGATAAGTGGGTGATGGGCGTTAAGGATGGCACCTTCTGAAATGAGCACTGGGTGTTATATGTAAGAGATAAGTCATTGGGTTCTGTTCCTGAAGCCAAGACTATGCTGTATATTAACTAACTTGAGCTGAAAAAAAAAAATGAGAAATACATATTTGGTAATTTAGATGACCAAATATATATTTCCTAAAAATCACAAATCATAGTCAACCTATTACATATTTAATAGTAATAAAGGAAAATTTAAAAAAATTGAGATATAGTTTTAAATAGAACCCACAGGATTTTCTGATCCATTGGATGTAAGGAGTAAGAAAAAAAGAGTTGTGTAAGGTGATCCCAAGGTTAATCTAAGTTGATCTGAGACACCTCCATGCTAAGGAAGAGTTCCATGCTACCATGAGATTTTCATGCTACCATGGTATTTGGAGAATGTAAAGAGATACATTCTAAGGGCACAAGGAAGAGCAGCTTCTTCATTCATTTACCCATTCGCTTAGTCTACCATTTCCTTATTCCCTCATACAAGATCCAATGGTAGGGGCTACAGAGATGAATAAGACAGTTTTTAGCAATAAGCATTTCAATAAATATCAACATAAAGATGCTGATTTTTTAAAGCAAGGTTTATGGGGAAAGATACTGAAAGTGGTCAAGTATGTGAAAGGTACTTCAGAAATCAGGAATTCTGATTCCTAAGTACCCATCCCAGGGCCTGCTTAAAGCATTGGGCAGAGGCTCTCAATCTTGGCAATAATGACATCTTGGGTCCAATATTTTTTTATTGTGGAGAGATATCCTCTGCATTGTAAGAAGTTTAGCAGCATTGCTGGCTTCTACCCACCTGAAGTCAGTAGAAACACCTGTTCCCAGTTCCAGGTGTGACAACCAAAAATGTCTTCAGATTTTGCCAAATGTCTCCTGGGGAGAAAACTGTCCTTATTGAGAACTGCTACTCTAGTAGGAGATTGTGGGACTGCTCAGGGTGCCAAAATCCCATGCGTGGGGGGAAATACACCCAAATGTCTCATGTAGCAGCTTTACATATGGGCCCTTTCTCTTGCAGCAGTCAAGGCCACCATTCAACATTTACTTCTGCAGGGGAATTTCACTGTCTCTTCTAGCTGGAAGAGAATGCTCCTTGCTGAATTCCCGTCATGTTCTACCCCATGTGACCTTCAGTACATCTGTATCTGCTCAGCTGCTGCTTACTACCTATATGCCTGCAAACCACAAGGTGCCTTGGCTTATCTTCCTTGGTTAATGCCCATTTCATCATTTGGATCCCAGCTCAACTATACCCCATAATTGGATTAAATGTCCCCTTGAATCCTATCTTCTTCCCCCCTTTTTAATGCCTTCTTCATTTGTAATTTTACTTATATTTGAGAAATCATTTGACTGTGAGTTTCCCTCCCAGGAACGTGTCCTCCATGAAGGTGGAACCCTGGCTATTTCTGCATACTATTAAACCCCAATCACTTAGCACAGTATCCAGGATATAATAGACTCAAAGCTTGTTGAATGTATAAATGGTTAGATTAATTAAGATAATATTTGTAAGGCACCTTGCAAAATGTTGTCGCAGTAAACGCTCAATAACTGGTGGTTGTGAGATTATTTTACTCTTGTTATTGATAGTGGGGACAGGAAGACACATGCTCAGGGGCTGCAAAATCATGTCCACTGTTTTATTTTTGTCTCTTCCTCTTTTTTCCTCTTTCTGCCTAGTTTACAATAACCTTAAGATATGCAAAATAAGCTCCTCTGTATTCAAGATCTTGTAAGAGAGTAAGTCTAAAAGTCTCATAGAACTATTGAATACGTGAAGCATTACTGTAGGTTTCTCCAGCTACAACTGAGGTAGCTCCAGATACACCCAGGTTAAGTTCCAAGGACAGTTTCTATACAGAACAACTTGAGCCACAAACCAGCCTTTACCTCCCAGCTTCTCATCAGGCTTTTCCTCCATGGGGCGGCTTGTGGGCTGAGTGATTAAAGATGAGATGGATATTCTGGAGCTGAGTGGTGCAGAGAGGGCACCCTACCAGAGCCTATGTTGTTTTTACAGAGATAGCAATATGTCACAACTAGATTAGTGCTCACAGCTGGAAATACAATTCAACTATCTGTAAAAACAGCCAAAGTGAGTTGTCCTCTTGGTTCTAAGGGAAGCTTCATGGATCCCAGGAGGAGTGAATCAGTACTTCCTACTTTATCTTTGAACTGCCTACAGCAATCTGTTTGCTCTAATGCACA